>JAMRYI010000522.1:0-116648 GCA_029231635.1 Ditylenchus weischeri
ACATTTGCTCGATGCTTTCCAGTTTCGTTATGTTGTTCAATTGGAATGATCTTCGCACGGCACCTGAATTTTGTATGTGCAAAAAATTGTTAGAAATAAAACACCTCTTTGTTGCAAGATGGCAATAAACTGTTTTGTTCTGACCGTATAAATGCCATCTGAAAGCCAGACATCCATTGATTTAGACAATGAGATTTGGCTTGCTTCGGCATCTTCTGAACAAAAAATAAAAGAATTATCGGTGTTTTTACAATATGCGTGAAAATATGCGCTAAAATCGCAAAACATGCAAAATATGCACTAAAAACGGAAAATATGCAAAACATGCTGCATAAAAGTACGAAAAAAGTGCCCGAACAGGGCTGAAAGTGCGTTTTTTGTGCATAACTCTTGCTTGCATATCTGCAGAAAAATATGCTTTTGCATAGAATTTGGGGCCCTATTTATAAATTACCTGCTTATTTTTAATAAATTAGCTTGGTAATTTTCTTGGTGTACTTACGCACCTCCAAACTCCAAACTATTAACTGACTCTAATGACTCTGGTCATCATATTAACTGCCATTGACAGCATCCACCAGCCACCAATGATGCCATCATCTCTGTTTCACAGGCAGAAGACAGTCAACTACACCTCTGTAGATATTTGATCAATCCTCTGTGCTCAACAACAACTTTGAAAGGTCAAATCCAACCACTACTTGATTTTTTTCTTTCATTCCTTGGACAGGCCCACGGTCTAATGCCAATCAACTTCCCTTACGGCTTCCGAGGGGAGTGTTGCGTAGCGAATAAAGAGAAAGATCCCAATGAGAGTAATTTGGTACTTTATTTGCAATTTTGTTGCCCACTTTTTGGGGTACTTTATTGGCAATTTTGTTGCCCATTTTTGGGGTACTTTTCTAGTTTCTGACTAGGAAAATAAGTTTGTTTTAACCCTGACATTACGGTGGGGTCAATATGACCCCAGGGCACTTTTAAAACGGCTGTAAATTTTTTTCTAGACATTATTAAGAGCTGATTTTTTGTGACTTTGTTCGTCTCTTTGTTAGCTACATTTTGACAACTTTCCGGAGGATTTGGCGATTTATTTTTGTTAGTGTATAAAAAAAGCAGCACTGTATACCATTTGGGGTCATATTGACCATAATATAATAGTGCAGAATTTATGTATTTTCCCTCTTCTAATGTTTTCCCTCTTCTAATGTTTTCCCTTTAGAAAAAATGGCTAGTACCTCAAGCAATGAAGACCTTTAAAGCGATTATTTGCCATCGTCGGACGAGGATGAAGTCGACGCTCTCAGCGGTGTCTCATCCAATGGTAACGAATCTCTCAGTGGTGATGAAACAGTCGAAGTGATTCCGTCGTATGCGTCTAAGAACGGGAAAGAAGCGTGGAATTCTCAGCCTCCAGCAAATCGGGGAAGACTGTCAGCAGAAAATGTCATGAAGCAGAAAGAAGGAGTAACAGCATACGCAATTCATCGGGTCGACACCATCGAAAGCTCTCTTGATTTATTCTTTACCTCCAAAATTGTTCAGGTGTGATTTGATGATTACCAGATGTGGTCATATATCCAGTTTAGACGATCGTCAAGATGACAAACAAAGAAGGCTCTCGAGTTCTTACAAATGAGTGGAAAAACGTCACCGTGCAGGAATTTCGCCGATTTCTTGGAGTTCTCTATCTGATAGGTTTGCTGGATTTGAAATATTGACTTATGTTTTACGTCGTTTTTCAGGTGTGTATCGTGGTAAGAACGAGCCTGTGGCAATGCTGTGGAACATAAGTGTCGGAAGGGAATGCATCCGGAAGGGAATTGCACGCGATCGATTTTTCCAGATACTGCAATTTTCGAGGTATTTTTCGGATCCAATCTATTGGAATCGAATATGACTTTTGTTTAGATTTGATGACGCAGAAAGATGACGGCGCCTTTCTGAAAGAAGGGACAAATTAGCACCAATAAAAAATGTTACTATCTATGCACAAATTCTGATATAATTTTTTTCATTTTCAAGGTCTTTGAGTCTTTCAATGCTACCTTGCGCAGAGCCTACACTCCTTCAGAATGTGTGACTATAGATGAACAACTCACAACTTTCCGTGGTAGATGTCCATTCCGACAATACATTCCTAGTAAACCGGGCAAATACGGTGACAAAAATTACATTATGTTTTTGGTGTAAATAGACTTTTTAGGAATAAAATCTTGGCTTCTTTGTGACAGTGACACAAGCTACGTTCTCAATATGCAAGTCTACACTGGGCGCGATCCTCAGCAGTCAAGGGAAACAAATCAAGGCGAACGAGTTGTACTGGATTTGCTAGATGGGCTTCATTTCATGGGTATATTTTTGTGTAGATGTGTTTGCAGAGAAATATGTTCAATGTTGTAGATGGTAGAAACGTTACAACCGACAATTTTTTCACAAGCGTATCATTGGCAAGAAAATTGTTGGCTCAAAAGATCACTTTGGTTGGGACTGTGCGTCATAATAGAGGAGAAGTTCCCTTATCTTTTATCGGTAAATCTCAAATTGTGATAAACTGTGATAACAATTTTATTGCTGTAGCTAAACGTGGCCGTGAATCTTTTTCGTCTATCTTCGGGTTTCAAGAAAAAGCTACCTTGGTTTCGTACTGTCCAAAAAAGGGGAGAAAACCGGTTGTGCTTCTCAGTACAATGCATCACAGCGCAAAAGTTTCTAGTGGCGAGCAGAAAAAACCGGAAATCATCATAGACTACAATGCATCAAAGGGTATATTTGTTTGGCTATCTCAAATTCGGTTACTTCTTTTATCTTAGGAGGAGTAGGTACCTTGAATCAAATGGTCCGAACATATTCTACGAAACGGAAGACCTGTCGCTGGCCTACGGTAGATTCTCTTATTGGATCCGTTTTTATTAGAGTTATCTTTTATTTTAGGTCGTATTCTACAACATGTTGGACATTGCTGCTGTCAACGCATTTGTTATCTGGTCAAAAATCAATGC
Organism: Ditylenchus weischeri; assembly: GCA_029231635.1. Taxonomy (NCBI): domain Eukaryota; kingdom Metazoa; phylum Nematoda; class Chromadorea; order Rhabditida; family Anguinidae; genus Ditylenchus; species Ditylenchus weischeri. Next base: position 3,000 of record JAMRYI010000522.1, read on the forward strand.
TGGATATCAAGTTGGCAAGCGTCATCGTCGTCGTCTATTTATTGAAGAGCTTGCGCAAATCTTGGTTTCTACTCAACTCGTAGCAAATCTTCCAAGAACTTTAGAGACTCCGCAATCTGCGTCGGGAAGCAAACGTGGTCGTTGTTATTTGTGCCCGCGAGAAACAGATAAAAAAGTGTCATCAAAATGTTCTAATTGTCAGAAATTTACGTGTGTTGGTGATTCAGTGTGCCACGAGTGTGGGAATCAATAAAGTTATTTGCTTTTTATGTGAGAAATTGCAAAATTTCGAACGATTCTAAACACTTTACGGCTGGGGTCATATTGACGTAAACAGTGCTAGTTTTTTTTCCCGTAATGTCAGGGTTAATAATTAAAAAGTTGTTCGTGAGAAATAGCTCTTTCCAAGAAAAAAGGATTTGTTGATCTTTGGGAAAGATCTGGAAAGCACAAGCACATTTGTGCTCACTGTTAGAGATATAATGTTTTGCCCAAAGTTTGGGTTGCCTTTTTTGCATAGGATTTCCTACTCACAATAAGGGGGCCGATATGCACATTTTATCTCTAATTACTCGCAAAATATGAGTCATTTCATATTCTGCCAATTTCCCTGACAACAATCTAAAAACAGGGGAAATAATATGGTAAACTGCCCATCTGCGATTGAATGCCCTACCACCTGCGAGGGCAAACAGTGAGGGTGTAGAAATACCCTCCGATGCTAGTCATCGGGGTTCACAAATTTATATGAATTATAATTTTTGCCGTATAAACGGAGCTCTAAGAGCTTGGACCAATATTTGCTTTTTTTGAAGTAAATAAATAACATTTATTTACAAACATTAAAATTTGCAATACAAAAAAATTATTTAGCCAAAAAAATTCAAACTACAAAAACCAAAGTTGTAGAAAGTAGTCTCAAGCAAACAAGTAGAAAGCCGTCTGGATGATGAAGATCACCCAAAGGGTCAAAAAGACCCCGATCAACAGCAATTTGAGGACACTGATATCTTTCCACAAATTTATATCATTCATCTTGAAGACATTTTTAAGGAACGGATGCATAGTAAAGCAAAAGTTTAGCAAAATTTACAAAAATTGTAAATCTTTTCAAAGTTTTTGACAAAAATTAACGAAAAATCCCAAAACCTAATAATAATAATAATTCTGCCGAATTTTCACAGGTGCATATGCCAGTGTTTCCATGATGTCGTTTTTTTGCGCATGATATGATAGTGATATGATATGGTTGAAAAAAAATTCGCATGATATGATATGGCCGAGAAATTTTTCGCGTGATATGATAGTAATATGTTGTCTCAAAAGTTTTCGTATGATATGATAGTGACGTGATAGCATTAATAAATTTTTCCAGGTGATATGATAGTGATATCGGTAAAAAAAATTAATGTCGATTATTAGACTACAAAAATATGAGCAACCAATGAGACACTGCAGACAGACAAATAAATCCAAACAGGGAAACGGATTGAAATTTTCGGTTGATATGATAATGATATGATATCGGTTAAAAAATTTCGCACAAAATAAATGCAAATCAACACACCAAAAGCGATATCCACCTTCCGGACGAAGAAAATGGGACATCTCCTCTCATTGCTTTTTCCCTCCAAAGTTCTGGCACAGTCAGCTTCATCGATCCAGCAGCGACACAGTCAGCACACAGCTCAGCTAGTTTCTTAGACTCTACTTTCCGGTGATTCTTGAGCACTCTAGTAGTTGACTGCAGTTGGATGATGCGGGCAGCAAGGTTTCCTGGTGGGGCCATTAGTCGATGGGGTACTTATACGGTTCGCGCCCCCATATCGGAATTTTTTCCAAAACAGGTTTTAACCATTTTTACACGCACCGATAAAATTGTTTCAAAAATTTTGACTTTTTTAGATTTTCTACCTGCCTGCCTTCGGCAGGCAACCTACTTCAATAGGTGGCCCCTTTGGGGGCACATGGTCCGGGCCAAGGGCTGACCCTCTATATACCAAGAAATATATATCTTCAAAATATATATCTATATCTCTTGAAAAAAGAGCTGCCTGCTTGTAATGGAGAAGGGGTATAAAAATGATTAAAATTAACATTGCAAGGCTGGGGAAAATACTACATTGCTGCTACTATTGTGAAATTTTGTTCTTTTGTTAGAGCTTGGAATAATGTTCTTTCTTCTTTATATATATTTTTCTCCTGGAAAATAAACAGCTGAGACAGCGCATGTATCTTTATTTTTATTGGTTAAATTTCCTTGATATATTTCTTGATATATAAAGGGTCATCCCTTGGCCCGGACCATGTGCCCCCAAAGGGGCTTCCTATTGAAGTAGGTTGCCTGCCGAAGGCAGGCAGGTAGAAAATCTAAAAAAGTCAAAATTTTTGATGGAAAGTGGTCGGAGACAACGTTTTTATCGGTTTGAGCGTGTAAGAATTGCTTAGAAATGGTTAAAACCTCTTTTTGGAAAAATTCCGATATGGGGGGGACCGTATAAGTACCGTCGATGGTGCACCTCAGTATGCAGATTTTCAATGTATAAATTTATCTGTAATTTGAGTTTGTCAATTCGAAATAAATAGTTTTTAACAGTTTTAACGAAAAACTAACTGTTTGATTTATTTGGACCAGGTGATCGTTGACCATCGTCTCGAAGTTCATGAGCAGAGGATGACAGACACATATGTTGCCAAGTTTCCTGCCATTGGCGGTCGGCTAGGATCCTCATACGGAGCAAAATTGTTAGCAGCAGGAATAGCTGAATCAATAATCAATAATAAAGATCAAAATTGAATTTTGACAATGAAAATTTCTATCTGGTGCTGCCTGTCTTGATCCAAGAGTCATTTGATCGCTCAAATGACCATCATTGCCATTGCCAGATCTTGAATAACATGTGTGTGTGCGTTACTGCTGCTGTTTAGGTGGCTTTCGGCTGTCGTACCAAGGATCAGCTCTTTCTTCATCCAAATCTCGCATGGGTCTCTCAATAGACGGGGTAGTTCGAATAAGGGAAGCAGAATTGGTTTGGTCAGCTGGTGATGTCCTCAAACTAAAAGCCCCAGCAAGATTCCTCCAAGCAATGGGGTCACTATAAAAGTACCAAAAATTTTTTAAGCATCGGAAAAAATTTCATAAATCATGCTGCACCGCTTGAGAAGTTATGGGTATCCAGCTGCATTTTGAACATCCACAACGTGTTACCTCCCAGACCCTTTTTCACCTACCTCATCAATGATTAAAGCTAGAAGAAGCGGCAACATCGTGTTCGGCGTGAAATTTTGAGTCAGAATATACATGTCAACAGGTTCATATTGGGCATGTTAAGCTGCAGAGACTGAAGCGCTTTTTTGGAGTAGAGTCCACTCTCAATTTAGTGTAGATAGACGCTAGTCGAGCAATGCGAAATTTTTTGGAATGCACATGCATTTTGAGGCTCAGTAATAAGTATCTGATTTTAAAAATAATTAAAATTGTATTTTTATTATTTTACGCGTGAATTTTGTAGGAGCATATTTTGTCGGCAACGTGACAATTTCCCCTATTAAAGAAATTTTCGGGCGACAATTTCTTCTTTTTCACGAATTCGTCGGGCGACAGTCTCGCCTTTTTCGAAAATGTCGGGCGACAATTTCGCTTTTTTCCAATGAGTATAAATGAGTATCCACCTTCAGATTGAAAATTACTGAACTGAAATACTAAAAATTATTAAAAATCGTTGTACACTATCTACAATCGTGTCCTGAACACGGTTTGATAATGCTAAAACAGCGATTGGACTTGCAGGACCCCCAGTTCTGTAGAAATTTCACGATCACTATAGAGGTGGTAGTACCGAGAAAGTGGTACTCAGGTGGAAGTGCCTAGGCATTGGTACTTGGGTGGTGGTAGATGGTAGTTTCTAGGTAGTTGTACCTAAATGGTAGTACTCAGTTGGCAGTACCCAGGTGGTGGTATATATTTTGAAGTGGATCAAACCATTTTGGGAGGTGAATCACTACCTAGGTACAGTCAAACGTGGATAAAAGAGCACCCCTAATATAAGAGCATCTTTGTAAATTCCCGAGGGGTGATCTTATATCCAGAAAGAGTTGACTGTGATACCAAAAAGACAGATTTCGAAACATGGATGAAGAGCATGGATCATCCAGTAGAACTGAGGTTATATAAATTATATAAAAATGTTGACCCTACTTGGATGTTGGTGCCTACTTGGTGGGGTATATCCAAGTAGCGCCAAAATGTTTTAAGAGTTCCAAGAGGACAGCCAAAAGATTCTAAGCATTGAGGGTAAATCAAGACCACTGAGGAGGGATCTGAACCATTGAGGGTGGGATCTGGACCACTGAAGGTGGATCTGGTAGCATTAAAAGGCCTTTAGTATTCCCTTCCTTTCTAGATCCGAAATTCCCCCGATTCTCCAAGTGAATGAAACCTGTTCAGGATGGTATATGGTAACAAAAAAAATTATCTTTGCTATCACCAGGGTCTAAACCTGTGCTGAAATTGGCGGATTTTTGGGACGAAATGATCGGGACGAAAAGAACTAGTGCTTCGAAAACAACACAATCCACTCTTCAAGCTTAGCTTTAAAAACAGTAAAATGAAGAAAATAAGAAGTCTCAGAAAAAGGCGAAATTGTCGCCGGCGAAAAGTCGCGTTGCCTATTCTGTCAATTTTAAGCCATATTTTACGACTTTAAGGTATATCTTACGCGCATATTTCTTTTTTTTAAGAGCATATAAATCCGTTCCTTAGTAATATTTATCCCTCTATTTCATTTCTAATGTTCATGTGATGTATCAAATGTTTTATCAATAAAAGTAGACTTGTCTTTGTAATTTCAGTTAATGTTCCCTGTATTTTTAAATTTTTTTGAATGTTTGATCAATAAAAGTCTTAATTTCACTTCACCATTTTTTCCATTCTGTAAATAAGTATACAAGTAGAAAAAGTGACTTTAAACTGAGATATTTCACTTCTTCACTGCAAGATTGAAAAAAGCAGAAAGTGAAGAATGTGAAGTGAAATGGAGTTGGTTACTCTTTGTCAATCATTTCTGTATTTAAGCTACCCCTGATATTGAGCTCAGCCAGATCATCTTTAATGTAGTTGTGCAAAGGATTGCTTGCTCTTCTCTTGTTGAGTCGGCCGCCACCCCAAATGACAATATCAACCGTCCCTCTGCTCTTCTAGCTGAGCCAAACACAAAGCATCCACTTCATATACTTTCCGCCTTGAAAATGGTCTAGTATTTACCCAACTCTTTCAAAAGCAAAATTGACTCCACCACAGTTGACAGCAAAAAAGACCAGTAGACCTGCCTCATTCTATTGTTAAAACTCACAGTTGGTACAAAAAGTTAGGTGTGAGAGAATTAGGAATTTTTTCTTTCGTCAAACCGAAATTTCCTCTGGTTCTTGTTGCTTGTAGAGTTGAAGAGCAGAGGATAAATGACTGTTGCAGAGCTAGAAAAACAGAAGATCAAAGCTAAGCCACTCCAAGAGTAGTGCAGTCCAAAAGTCTCAAGAAGTACGTGGGCCATTAGTTTTTTTCGGAAGTCTGGGCAGGGAGCACATTTAGACTTTTTTGCGTAAACAAACATCGGAACTCTATTTTTGAAATTATTGCATAAAAATTCCAAAAGTTTTATTTGTTAATTTTTCTTTTTTCAAAACCAAAAAAATCTGTCATTTTTTGTACTAAGGTTATGAGCGAGCGAGCATTTCACGAAAGGGTGGACCAAACAAAATAAAAGCCCAATACTTTTGTGCAGGTTCGAATCTCTAACCTTTTCAAAGCCCTGGGGTGCTTGTCCCACTTCATTGCCCCTCTTGAAAGGAAAGTATAGTTTTTACTTCTAGGAGTGGGGGTCTTCCCCTTATTTATCATACCATCTTGAATTGCTGCCCTGTTTTGAAGGACACTATGTTTTTTTTAACAAACATAGCGCCACTAGAGGTTTAAAAACAGGGTTCTGATCTGTCTTGATTTTTGGAATGACCGCCTTCAAAATTAGCTATTGTTTTATTCGCACAAAATGCATTTATTGTACCAAATTTCTTCTCATGACTTGCTTTACTATATGTAGATAATTGATCATTTACTAGATAACGAAATATAGTCACGTTGTCTTAAAAATGTAAAAAATTTCTGAGGCACCCATTGTAAGACACCCATTCAAAAAAGATGGTATTCAATTTTACCCATACAATTTCGAAAATTGCCCGTAGAATTGTGAAAATTGGCCGTAGATTTCAGAATTTTGGCCGTACTCGCCTAAAATCATGTTTCAACTACTTTTCAATATACTCTTGGACCTGAAACATGCTGAAAAGATATTTTTTGATCAAAATTCGACTTTTTGCCCTGAGAGACCAATAGTCGGAAAATTTAACCAACATTTTTTTTCTCGAAAAAGTGTCATCCACACCTTTAACTGGAACAGCTCTGTGTAAATGAAAAATGAAACGACTGCAGACTTCCTGAAGCAAGTGATCAAAGCTGGTGGAGTGTTCTCTGGAAACTGACTTTTGGTTTAGGATGCGTTCGCTTCTCACAAGTCAGAATCAACATTGGCCGTGCTCAAAAAACTTCACGTTGAAGCAGCATTGATATCTGGAGGGTGAACAAAGTTTATTCAAGTGAGTCTTTATTGCGATTGGTGTTCATTTTGTTTTCAGGCTCCAGACTTCAGTTGGAACAAGCCGTTGAAGGAAAGAATCCGCCACTACTACACTACCTGACTAACGACGCGCAAAAGGAATACACCAAAGGACCCAATACGAAGGCACCAGCGCTGGAACTCGTTTTGGATTGTGTGGATTGGTCCTGGCAAGAACTCTCCAGAAAAATCATTCTCAAGTCGTTTAAAGGTATGATTTAATTATTGATGGGTGATCTTAAATGCAATTATATTTCGACATCTGCACTCACTACAGCAACAGACGAAACAGAGGAAGACCAAATCACTTGCTTCAAACCGGATGGATCCATCGGCACCAAGGGACTGGATGTGCTCCGCGAAATCAGGGCTCAGAAAATAGTGAGTGATGACCGCAACGACTTTGAAGAAAATGGACTTTTGGAAGAAGGCGAACTGACTGGCAGAAGAGGAACAAAAAAAACTGAGAAAAAATTGGATTATTTTAATGAAGATGAATGTTTTATGTTTGTTGAACAATTTTTCTGAATTGCTTAGGAGTGGGTAATTATAAGAGGGTGGGTCATTATTGGAGGGTGGGCTTTTAATAGAGTGAATACGGTATCCTTCGAAAAATCAGGACACAATCGGAAGCTTGTTTGAAAATTATCTTTTTAGACCTCCTACAAAATATTTACCATTGCGAAATTCTTCAGCCACTTATTACCGTGATTGCACATGACAATCCCAGTACCAAAAAAATTTTTATTTTCATTTCTAAATTTTCATTTCATTTCTAGCTTGAAATTAAATAAAGGAACCTAATTAGGAAATTCAAAAGGTGAATTTGAGGTCGTTGAAGTTAAGTAGCCTTATATTTTTCTCTGTTAACAACTTTATATAAATCTGCTCCCTTTTTGAAAATCAATTTGTCTAACCGAGTGCTTCAGCTTCTCTTTCGTATACATGCCTAGGTGAGCAATTGAATGACGTGAATTTGCCCCTCTCAGCAACCATTTTTAAATGAATGCTTGTTGATGAAAGGTAACAAACCCTAAAGGAAAAATTTGTAACAAAAATAGTGTTTCTAGCACCACTTGCTTAAGCCTAAGCTTCTTTTTTCCCACCGCTTTGTGCACCCCCAAAATAGGGCAAGGTTTGCTGCATTTATTTATTTTTTGTCTTATAAAAAATAGGAGCAGCAGTCAAAACTAAACAAAGTGTGAGAAAGGCCAGCAGTCAGTCCGGATTTTCTCTTTTTATTTGCTTGCCGCTAGAATAAGGAGCTGTAAAAAGGAATCAGTAGCTAAGTGCCTCTCAATTTCTCATACCTTTCTAAATATGATGTTGTTAGCAAATAAAATGATGTTTACATTTATACGTTTTGCTATAAAGTTTTAATTTCATTGATTCATTTTAACAAGACGTGAAAGCAGTACAAAAAGTTATTTAAAAAATGACTGTAACTGAAATGCACCCTCAAAAGTCTGAATTTCGCCCTCTAATTTTTGAATTTCACCGTCTGATTTCTTAACTTCTTTAGAGGGGGAAATTCACTTTGAGCCTTTAAAAAATCAGTAAGAAAATCTGCGTTTCTGCCTATATTTTAAACGACCAAAAGAATATGTTTTGGGTGTTTTCAAGGGCAAACTTTTTTTCGCAGCTGATTTATGTGTTTTTTGCAGCTGATCCACATAAAGGACAAAGTACAGGGTGTCCCAAAAAAATCCGGGCAGTTCCAAAAATTTTTGTCGAGGGCTTCCGCGCACCGTCTGAAAAAAAAATTTCGGTGTAATCAAGGATGTTGAAAAAACGGTTGTGAGGCGTACTTTCAAAAATGTACTTTCAAAAAAACTAAATTTTGTTCCAAATATGGTCTAGTACTTTTTTATGGCGTTTTTACCATGTTTCGAGCATTTTCGCGAAAAATATGTTTTTCAAAAAATAATTAACTTGTTAGACCAAGGTCACATTTTAGGTGCCAAAAAATTTTTGGTCAACTTTGCCTCTGAATGCACATTTTAGCTTAAAATGCTCAAAACCTGATAAAAACACCGCGGATAAAGTATTATATTATATTTGGAAAAAATTTGAATTTTATTAAAGTTCTTGACCCACACCAACCACCCCCATGTTTCACTCCACTATGTTTTACCCAGCCATCTATTTTTTTATCTTTGCTGAGAAATTTTTTGTAAGAATCTTTTTTAAGAAACATCTTTATACTCTTTCTTTGTTCGGGTTTTTTGCATGTGTGCGTTTGGCACCATCTATCGCACATTCTGGACCCCACAATCTGGAGATAACCGTTTTGCTTTGTCCAATGACCACCATTGAAGCAAATCCCTTTTTAAAAGCAGTTTGAAGAGCTGGAGGTAACCTGAGAGCAAACAAATTTTTTCAGACTTCAGGAAGTCCATTTTATTCACAGAGAATTTCCACTGAGAGTTTGCATTTGAAGGGACATACCAGCGCGTTTCAAAAAGTTAAGGCGTGGACCTTCAATTTTTTTTGAATCGTTCCATTTTTCACTTTTTTCTATGTCAAATCTGACCTTATACTAATTTTAAAAACTAGGCAGTAAACTTAAAAAATCTAGATGAGAACGCATGTAAAAATTTATTAAGAAAGAAAAAAAGCGCTGGTAGCCAGTGGAAAAATTTCGCCTTTTCTCCGTGTAACGCTCTGGTATGCCCTTTTAAAGGGACATACTCGGCTAATATGCTAATTTAAATTCGCTGATACCAGCTGTAATACCAGCTCTGCGACTACAAAAAGCTCAAAATACGGATCATTTTGGTTCTTTTGCTACCCATGTTTAGCATGTTTATTTTTGTTTTTTTCTTATGGCTCATTCTCGTACTTCGAGTTCGGATCTTCGTTTTTTCTTCTAGTCAAAGAGTCAAATATTTAAATATTTTTTTCGAAAGTGTGAACACTATTAGGTAGCACCAAGATTCTAGTTTCTAATGAGGCATCATTTACTAAAACATGCTTACAACAAAATGTGGCATGAAAAAGTAAAAGTATGAAACAAATCAGAAAATAAATTTTATTTCCTGACTTGTTTCATACTTTTACTTTTTCATGCCACATTTTGCAAGCAAACAAATGATACCTTAGATGCCCATGCCCCTGAAATGATACTCTAGAAACTAGAATCTTGGGGCTGCCTTGGGACCAGCGATTCTTTTCTTTCTTGAAAAATTGTTACATGCTCTCTTATCTAAATTTTTAAATTTTCTGTCTAGTTTTTAAAAGTACAGGCTGGCCCAACATAAACGCACGAATTCATTTTCGCCATAACTTTTTTAATTTGCGGTACTTTGACGAGATCTTTTTTTTATATGAAAGCTGAATGGATGAGAAACCGAATGACACCAAACTTATTTCTTTTCGTGTTTTTTATCACTGTTAAAATCATGTTTGATTGAGAAGTTAGTTTTTTTCATTTACCCAGATCTACAATGTTGAAGGGAAGGCGAAATGTGTAGAATGGCTCATCAGATTTTCAGATCAGTTCATTTGTTAAGATTTTTGCGACTCACAAACCGCAAGAAGTCATAAACATTAAAATTTTAACAAATGAACTGATCTGAAAATCTGATGAGCCATTCTACACATTTCGCCTTCCCTTCAACATTGTAGATCTGGGTAATTGATAAAAACTAACTTCTCAATCAAACATGATTTTAACAGTGATAAAAAACACGAAAAGGAATAAGTTTGGTGTCATTCGGTTTCTCATCCATTCAGCTTTCATATAAAGAAAAGATCTTGTCAAAGTACCGCAAATTAAAAAAGTTATGGTGAAAATGAATTCGTGCGTTTATGTGTGGGCCACCCTGTATTATAAGGTCATCAGTTATAGATTTGATGAGGGTTGTGAAACGTGGAATTCCACGGAAATTCCACGCATATTTCAACGCCTGTTGGAAAATCGTAGAAATAGAAAACGTATAAGAAAACCAAAATTTTAAATTTCTGTAGTCTTAAGGTGCACAAAACTTATGTTTTAGCACATTTAACATGGAATTGTGGCAAAATTTTGAAGTCTTCGACAGTGTTTGGCCCCCGAAAGTGCAAATTTTTGAATTTGCGCCTTTTTCAAATTTTTTCAGTAGTTTTTCTGAATGTTCATCAAAAAAAATTTTACCCCGAGCCAAAGAGGGAGCTAAAAATAAGAAAGCATAGGTAATTAATGCAGACTTATTTACTTTGGAAGGGCCACCGATTTTTTTACCTTAAAATATTTTTCCCAGACCCCCAAATAGAGCGTAAGACATTTTTAGGCCCGGCTAACATACGCTGGCGTACTCTGAGCCTAAGCCTCAAAAAGGGTAGCTACAAAAATTTGAAAAAAATATGGGTGGTGCCTAAGGTAAAAAAGTCAAAAAAATCAATGGCCCTCCAAATTAAATAAGAGCCAAAATTGCATTAACGGTTTTTTCTATTACGTGAACATTTAGTTGGCGTGGTTCACTTGTAAGTCAAAGATCACAGAAATTTTTATTTTTTTTTATGAAAATATGTTCCAGACTACCCACTCTATAGGGTATCAACTATAACCATATTAACTGTACGTCCAAGTGTAGGCGTTCCATCCAATTTGCTGCCTTATTGTAGCTGTGCCTCCCCAATAATTGACCCTAGCAAGAGAGCAAGCAAAAAAAGATAATTCGGTTTTCTGAGGACTTTAGCTAGCTTGCTTCCATTGATTGCCTCCTTTGTTCTTGGGAGAGTAGGTTGCGAGTAGTAGCAGTTGGAAATTAGATCGGTTCCCGTTTAAATGGGGCTCTAGAGAAGGCAGCCCTGAAATCCAACCCTCCATGCACACATCTCCCACTGCACCTAGGTGTGTTTTTCTTAGCTAATCCATCTGAAAAGTCCTGGAAAACATTTGCTCCAAAACTTTTTTACCCACTTACTGCTTAGTTTTTTTTGTTATTGTGGAAGTATGTACAAGTGGCTTAGGGTCATACTCCATTCTAATCCAGTGTGTCTCCGCAAGTATTTGGCTTGTGTTCAAAGTGGTATGGAGACTTCCATTGGGGCGTGTAGTCTATTTGGCAGAATAGGGTTGATTGATCATAAAATCACTTGAGCTTAGTTTTGAGCGTCTCGAGCAAATTTCCGTATTTATTCTAATAGAAGGACACTCCCTTATTCAAAATCCTGTTTTTAGCGATGTGTCTTTGACCCACTTTTTAAAGACTGCTCTCAAGCAAGTTTCCCCTCAATTTGTAGCCAATGAGATGAGCTACCATAAAAATAACAAAAAGTAGTTTTTTTGTCCTTTAAAAATTGGAAAAATTTTCGACCCATAATTAAGGATGAGCTTTGTATCCTAACAAAATTTACGATTGTCCTTTTTGTGTAACCCATTTTTGCCGGAATTTGATTTTTTAAATATTTTTGATTTTTTTTTACATAATTTTTGCAGATCATTCTAAAACAAATTAACACTTATTTTGTAGCTCATCTCACTGGCTACACAATGAGTGGTAATTTTCCCAATTTCCCAACAATTTTGAATTAAAAGGGGGAGTAAGGCAATTTTACGTACCATTTTAGTTCACGTCGGCACAAATGGGTTAAGGGGAGGATACATTTTATAGTCCGAACTGGAGGTATATAGGGGCAGTATATAGAGTCAAAACTTTTGAAGAAAATTCTTTGTGTATTTTAAACGCGCTGCGCGCGTTGTAATGGTTTTGGAGGCCACTGAGAGTGGCCAAATTCTCACAAAGAAAAGGCTTGAAAAAATTAAATTTTTAAGTCACTTTTTTTTTTAATTCTGTGATTTTGTTGCTTTTTCTGTTTCGACCAATCGGATTGGGCCGCCAAGGTGTTGGCTGGTCTCGTCAGTGGGCACCAACGCCTCAGGAACAAATGTCTTGGGCAATGCAAATGTATCGGAATTCATAAGTTTATACTAGGGTTGGACAGTTAACCGAACCGGTTCGATTTTTTGGCAAATAAACCGAAACCGAAAACCGAGTACGAAAAATCCCGGTTAACCAAAAACCGGGCACGTCAAAACCCGGTTTTTCCGGTTTAAGCACTGGATAAAATGGCGCTTAAATGAATTGAAATCTTTTATTGTGAATGGTTTTCAAATGAGTTCAAAATAATCTTGCATGGAGACTACCTCACTTTTGCATTTCGCAATGCAGTAATTTGTTAGTAGTTTCTGATTTGTTGTTGTTTTTTTAACTACTTCGTTACTGCTTGTATAATAATAATAATATTATTATCTTCAAAAAAATGCCGCTCGCGAAAACAGCCAAGATTTGGAAGTTAGACCGTCGATGCTTTTTCGATGACTTAGATGTACAAGCAAGGACGAAGAAGGCATATCCGCATCTGAAGGTAATGAAGAAAAAGGGAATTGGAAGAGTAGATTTGGGACCTTTTGATTTCATTATTCAGTATTACTGCAGGGACGTCATTCCATCTATGGCAGACGATATCAAGCAGAAAATAGTACAACAAATTGGTGGTATGCACTTCTCGATTACAAGTGACGGTTTGAGAATTAGGAAAAACCGAAAAAACCGGTCGGTTAACCGGGTAGCAGGAAGAAATTGAAAACCGGATACGCAAAAAACCCGGTTGACCGAAAACCGGCTAGAGCCAAATTAACCGAAACCGTCCAACCCTAGTTTATACCTTCTGCAAACACATTTTTGATGCGCACTCTACCATTTATAACTGGTGAATTTGGCGCTGAAATTGTGATCGATGCAGCATTTCGCGACCGCGAGAGACCAACATACGTTTGGCCAGCTCCGAAAACTTCACTATGAAGAGCAAGGCCAACCCTTTCGGCTGTCTGACCCTGAGCCTTGTTTTGAAGCAAGTTAATGAATTGGTTGTACATTCGGCTAAATTCGTTGATAATCCTGCGCCGAATCACATTTGTTTGTAGTTCAGTGATTACCATACGGGTTCCATTGCAAAGACCAAGCTGCACATTAACATTTCGAAGCATCATGACAACTGCTCCTACTCTGAGCTCAAGCCTATGAAGTGGCATCTGAGGAGGGCCAAAAGCACTGAGCTCGCGATGCGTAGTTGCCCAGCTTGATATCAACTACAGTCAAGCCTCGGTTATAAGCCACCCCAATTATACGCCACTCTCGGTTATACAAAACCTTATTAAAACTGATTAGGCTAAGATCGGTATATTTTGTGTGATGTGACACCATCGCGGTTATATGCTACTCTAAGGGTGGTTCTTGGAATGGCGTATGACCGAGGTTCGAGTGCAACAGAAATAAAAGGATAGTAAGGAACCAGAACAATTTTATTTCTAACAAAACAATAACAATATTTAACAAATGATACTTTAGTCTCTAGATAAAGCTTGAGAGGCAAGAGTTGGCCGACCCAATTTCCTTCTGTGCTGAAGTATCTGATCACTGGCATCCGGCAGGATAGAACAAGATTCCCACTAGAATTATATTAGGTTGTCCCATAAGTTTTCGAAAAACCTTTAGATTTTTTTCGAAAAGCAATTTTCATAAAAAACTTGACAAAATGACACTTTCTTGAACCAGAATTTCATCCTGAGCATGAATCCGGCCTCAGAAATGCGTTTTTTATTTGACAGAAATGGATAAAATCAAGTTTTTAGATCGTCCAATGCCGAAAGAGCAAAACACGTCTGAACATCTGCGCCATGTGACCACCCATGTGAGGTTGGTTACTTTGAATAAAATATTGTTATGATGACGAGTTATGGTATTTCTGACACCAGATTCGTGCTCAGGATGAAATTCTGGTTCTAGAAAGTGTCATTATGCCAAGTTTTTATGAAAATTGCTTTTCGAAAAAAATCTAAAGGTTTTTCGCAAAACTTATGGGACAACCTAATACATAACATAATAATACATAAAATCATGACTCGAATATTTAATCATAACAATCATCACAAATCTTGGCTGTTTTTGCGAGCGGCATTTTTTGAAGATAATAATATTATTATTATTATACAAGCAGTAACGAAGTAGTTAAAAAAACAACAACAAATCAGAAACTACTAACAAATTACTGCATTGCGAAATGCAAAAGTGAGGTAGTCTCCATGCAAGATTATTTTGAACTCATTTGAAAACCATTCACAATAAAAGATTTCAATTCATTCAAGCGCCATTTTATCCAGTGCTTAAACCGGAAAAACCGGGTTTTGACGTACCCGGTTTTTGGTTAACCGCGATTTTTCGTACTCGGTTTTCGGTTTCGTTTTATTTGCCAAAAATCGAACCGGTTCGGTTAACCGAACCTGTCCAACCCTAGTATCTACGAACCCCTTTCTGGTGGTTCACCTTGGTCCCCAAGCAAAAAGTCAAATTTTGGTCAAAAAAATTTTTTTTTCGATTTTTTTTTCTTTTTATGTAGAAAGCAACATAAAACAACTTTTTTTTTTATCGTTTTTAGCATATAAAAATTACTTAGAAGACGTTTAAACACTATTCTCAAATGGGTAAAAAACCGGGAAAGCTCTCCCCAACCCAATAAGTGTCCAAAGCTCGTCCCTTCCCATAAGACACAAACATTAATTTTCAAGGGAAAAATTTAGAGTTGATTTTTGCCAACCAGAACGGCGTATTCTTACATTGAGGTTCAACTTTATATATTTTTTTTTCTTTTAAAAATACATGTATTTTGAAGGCAAATTAAGCTGTAGTTGTTGTCTGAGTCGCCCCACCCTCACAATCTTTGTTTTCACCCTTTTCTAGACAAAAGTTGCCAAGCAGCCAGGAGTTGCAAGCTGGATCGATTGACTAGCGGTTGCTTGGAACCTTCTCTTTCTGACACAATAAATCAGGGAGCAGGAAGTGGGACCAATCAAACCACTAGATTAAATGAACTGAGATTTTTATTCCAGCTGTTCCTGGTTACTCTACCTATTACATCTGCTCAACATTAATTTATTGTCTCACAATTTTAGCACTGATATGACGGCCGATTTTCGCCGAAAAATCTGCTGCAATGCAAATTCCTCCACAATTCCTTTTTTTTTTGGTAGCTGTATTTTTTCACATTAAAGGGGCATGCTCGAGCCTGATGCGATAATTCTTCTCAAA
Source organism: Ditylenchus weischeri (assembly GCA_029231635.1). Lineage (NCBI taxonomy): Eukaryota > Metazoa > Nematoda > Chromadorea > Rhabditida > Anguinidae > Ditylenchus > Ditylenchus weischeri. The sequence goes on from JAMRYI010000522.1 coordinate 18,739, forward strand.
TTCGCGGTTACCAGGCACGCCAGGCATTTGAATTTCAAAATCGAATTTGAAATCATTTTGAATGTTTTGTTCTAGTGTGCCGATATCTTCGCTTGCCTTTTTTAGGCCTGCTCATACGAATCTGACCCAATGGGTTGTTTTGCTAGGGAACTGGGCCAACTGGGGGTCGTTCGAGCAAAAGGCGGCTAAAATATAAGAAAAGCTTATCTAACGCAAGATGGCATGTGCTTCAGTCATCTGAATAGCGGCTGAAATGCGTAAGAATAGCTCTTATTTACACAGCAGAAACAAAATAAAAGATACCATTAGCCTTCGACTTAGAAATTCCCTAGCAAAACAACCCATTGGGTTAGATTCGTATGTGCAGACCTAAAAAAGGCAAGCGAAGATATCGGCACACCAGAACAAAACATTCAAAATGATTTCAAATTCGATTTTGAAATTCAAATGCCTGGCGTGCCTGGTAACCGCGAATTTGAAATACAAGAATTATCGCATCGGGCTCGAGCATGCCCCTTTAAGCTATCGTTCTCAATGACATTGGTGGAGCTTTGAAAAATCTGTTCCTTATCTTTTTGGCAATTTTTTCAACCTTTTGTGCTAAATCGGAAAATTTGTATTCATCTAGAATAATATAATTTGCTAGATTTTTTTTTGTCAAAGCACAATTTTCAATGGCATACTCATATATCTTTTCAAAATTTTCTTTCCTCTTGTCTGTCACAATGGCTCTTTTTTGTTGAAGCTGACAAAGAAGACTAGTAAGGGATTTCTTTTTTAGCAAAAAATTCAGCCAAATTTTTATTATTTAATTTAGTTGTAAAGTTCTTCTCCCTCTTCAAACAATTCCAAAAAGGTCTGCGTATAAGTTGGATATAAAAATAAAACTTTGTTCAAAGATCCAAAAAAAATTCTTTTTTTAGAACAAAAAGCGAACATTCCCATTTCGAATTTCGACAACTTTCTACTCCAATTTTTACTCTAATGATGTTGACAGTTGGCTTGTTTGCATTCTTGTATTAGGTTGATCCAAAAGTTCTTGGGCACCTTGAAAAAATTTATTTTCGATTTTTTATTAACGTGTTAATATTTTAGCATGATGTTTATCATTCCAATGTTTGCAGATCTAATTCAGAGGAGATATCACTCGAAGTCACATCAACAAAACAGCTCTCCAAAATCTTTATTCAACAAAATAATCTCCCTCAACATCAACAACATTTTGCCATCTTTCAGGCAATCTCCCAATACCTTTAACAAAGAATCTAATATCATCGCTATCGTTCTGAGTGCCCTTCATGAAACAAAAACAGCAGAATGTGGCGTAAATGATCGTCTGTCATCTAAAAAAGACAGATGAGATGAAACGACGAAAAAGAAGCGAATAAAAAATCGAAAATAAATTTTTTCAAGGTGCCCAAGAACTTTTGGATCAACCTAATATATTTAAAAGAAAAATCTGATTTTCTTATAAAAAAGTTATAGAAGTCGGCCAACTCGTCCGATCTGGCAGCGTAAAGCTACTTTGGGCTCGACAGATACCAAGTGTCACCAAATAATTTGAAAAAAGCACTTCTAGTATTTTCGGAGCGGATTAGAAAAGGCAAAACATTGTTCTAATTGCAAAAAGCCGAAATTTGCCACGAAAAACCTATGGAAAGGCTGAAATATGTCACGAAAAAGATGAAATGTAATAATTTTCTATTGACTTCAGACTAATGCCTTCTGTCAATAAAACCATTCATAATTGCCAAATTTTGTTAGAGCTTGTTGGTATTTTCGCTACTATCTTTGATTCTTTAATTAATTTTCTTTGTTTTTTTTTAAATTTTTTGTAATAAAAATTTAAAAAAAACGCTCCATTTGTTTATATTTCCAAAATTAAAGAAAGCCGGAACTTTTTCTAGACTTGACACACTTGTGAGTCAATTGATCTTGGGCGACACCTTCTCCTAATGAATTTAATTAAAACCATAGGTAGCTAAAGAACAAAGAGCAAGAGGGTAGGTAAGGCAGCCAGCTAGTCAGAGAGCAAACAAGTAAGAGCAGCAGCAGACTACTATCCTCACTCTCACTCTGATCTCAAGAGGCTAGCTAGCCAAGCAAAGACACAAGAGAAGGTAGTAGTGTGATAAGCCACACAAGACCACCATAATATCACCTACACTAATGACTAGTAGTTACTGGAGAGTGGGGGAGGGGTGCTGCCAACCAGACATACTTGTTAACTATAGGTGTGCTACTACTAACTATATAGATGCTGCTGTTGCCAGCAACCTGCTCCCTCCTTTCAATAACCTCTGTATTCTCTCACCCTTGTCTAGGCCATAGGTGGAGCTAACAAATACAATGGGAGTTACAGGAAGCTCAAAAACTTACCGCTTTGTATTGTAAAAAAGGGAATTGTGTGTGAGCGCTTAAATAAATATAAGAGAGTGTGTGTGCTTGTACATGGATATATGTAAAAAGAACAGGCCAGCTGCACACACCATCTTGCTCTTGCCTGTTGCCTATCCGTTCTTACATTCCCTTCATGATTTTTCCCTTTTCGTACTATGCTCTTGTTTGTGGTTTTTTGAAGAATGTAATTTTTTTGTTTTTAATTATTTGAAATCCGAAAATTCATTTTTTTCCTTATGTGGTTTGAATTGAAAAGGATAGGTCAATCTAGGGATAACCCTTTTCGAAAAATTAAGTTCTCTTATATCGCGAGCCACGGGCCTTACCAGCAAAACTTTTATCTTTTACAAAACGATCGGCAAAATCGGAATTCTTGCAATTTTCGGAACCAGGCAAGATTAGATTGGGAAAATTAGGGTAAAAAGAGTCGGACCCAGCTGGGGAAAGAATTTGCTTTTACAGCGAGAATACACTAACGATTTTTCGAAAGAGTAGGGGACTGCACGCTGAGAAAAAAATGCGCCAGGCAGTGAGCCTGGCGCCGGGTCCGCTGAAAAAGCGCCGGATCCTCCGGGTCCGCTACCCCGCCCCAATAATTTTTACTTAAGCATAGGCCCGTATGATTAGGCTCAGGGCCTGACCATTACTAACAAAAGTCAAGTCAAAAGTGCAGACTTTAAGTTCAAGGCAAAAATTAAGCAAATAACTTTTTATCATAAAAAAGCAAAAGTTGCGTTTTCGAGAAGTTTGATGTAGCAAAAAAAGCCGAAAGTCTCCACTTTAAGAAAAATTAGATGAATTTTCCAAAAGATAAACGTTAGAAAACTAGAAATCATTTTAAGTCCAGAACTCGTTTTTCTAGTCAAATTTGGAGAACTTTAGAATTTCCCGAAAAAATTTCGAAAGTCACTGCCCATATTTCCGAATATATTTCCGATATATTTTCCGACTGCCCATACTGCCTATATTTGACTACTTTGAAAAGCCGTGGACTTTAGTATTGCGCATAACCTGCGGCAATGATCCTTTGACCACTGTTTTATACCACATTTTTCGTAAATTTGCTGGGATATTCAAGTTAGCCCTAATTATACACCTCCTTTCTTGCTGTCTTTGTGGCAGAAGAAGCTGTAAGTATGTAGAAGTAATAATAATATAATATAAAGAGGGGAGAAGCCATTTAGGGTTGAGGAAAAAGCAGTTTGCCGGCTGAGGCAATGGAGTAGTCATACATACTTGTTGTTGTTATAGTCTATCTTTTTCTGTGTATTATAGCTGAAAGGAGAGTGCCAAAAGGATCTCCTCTTTGCCGCTAGAAGATTATATTAGATTTAGCTAGTCTCCTATCCTTTTTTGGTATGTCTTTTGACTGTCTGATGTTCTACATTGCCGTCCACAGAATAGCGATTGTTACGGACTTAAATGCCATTCTTGAAATTCTAGTTCCACTTGATTTTTTTTATCAAGTATCGATACCAAATATATACTATGGCTATGATTGAAAATATATTTAAGTTTAATAATTACCATAAAAACTCTAATAATCCGGAATTCCATCAAATCGTGTTCTTAGAATTATGTTTTTGACCTCCTCATCAAACACCATGGTCCTTTCAATCTCCAACATTTTTTGTGTTTGTATACAATAAAATATGGTTAACCCTCATAATTTTGGCCCTAAATGGTGGTATTTTATTGGAAACTGGTGTTCAAATAAAGACGGATGCTCTATTAAATTCAAAACTGCTCCCAAAAATTACCACCCAGAATTACCATCCAAATTGTAGCTTATTTCACTGATTGCAATTTGGACGGTAATTTAACGTAGTAATTTAAAAGCGTGATTTTGAATGGGTACGGTGGACTAAATTATGAAAAATTATCGTTTAATTAATTTTCGAATCTTTGAATTTTTATGACTTTGTGTTAATAATTTAATAAAACATGTTTCCTTTCCTGCTCTTCCTAGTTTGGCTCTGAGGGTGCCATTACATTGAAATATTTACGGTACTTTTACACTATTTACGTACTATTTACACTACTTTTTGCTTTAACCAGTCTCGTTAAAAATACAGTGTCGATCTTTAAATTTGGTTGAGGATCAGCCAAAATCTCAAAAAAACTTGGTAAAGCTCGTGATCTTATAAACTGAAATAATGGGACTTCTCTAGCTGACATCACACCTCTGTTTGTGCCCAGGGGGCAGAGGAAACTACGGGATCACTTAATAGGTTTAGTTCGATCTTCTTCGATTATATGGCTCGATTATATGGCCACTCTTTATTTTCTAGAAATTTGAACAAAAATATTCAAAAATTGGAGGCGTGATGTCAACTAGAGAAGTACCGAAAAAAATGCTAACTATGTTTTAAACTCGAGATACATGCCCTCAAAGTCGAGATTAGAAATTCATGTGATGGTGCGCATTTATTAGAAAAAAGGGCGGCATTAGTACGGCATTAGATCTGAAATGCCAAAGCGCTTGTTTTCGGAAGGGACTGCAGAACGTGTGCCGTGTATGTGTGCTTCCCTTTTTTTGGCACGGGGAGAATTCCGCGGGAGACAATTCCGCGACGGAGAATTCCGCGGAATTTCAATTTTTGACGTCCCTGCTATGCAAAAACCAAATTCTGACACCGGATTCGTGTTCAGCGGGTCAATTCCATATTCATGGTCGATTCCATATTCACCTTTGTCAAAATTTAACTTATTGTATATTTTCAAATTCCTCTCGGGACAAAAATATATTTGAAAAAAAATTGATATTTCAAATTTGACCACGAGTTTTAGATTTAAAAACACCTGGGCATGCAATAGACCATTATGAACACGAATCCGGTGTCAGAATTTGGTTTTTGCATAGCAGGGACGTCAAAAATTGAAATTCCGCGGAATCCTCCTTTTTTGGGAAAAGAGAAACTCAAATTGTCAAATTCAAGCTGTAATTTTTTTAATTCTTGTTTTTTTTCTGCCGTTTTGGCAGCCAAAACTACTAAAATGAGGTGACCCTGTTTTGAGTAAAGGTGCTACTTGGGCCATCAATCCGTCTGGATAGATGGACAGCCTGTGCCACCAACCAAATGAATGGAAATAAGATGGAGGGCTGAGCTGTGTGGGGAGCAATAAGAGCGGTCTTAAATTTGTTTTTATTTGATGAAATGCCTGCTTCTCTTCTTTCTTCTCCCGCTTTGCAATTTTATTTCTTCTCCTTTAAACTTCAAATGGCGTGGAACTCTCGGCTTTCTGCTAGATTCTCTTTTTGGCTGGCCGCAAGCAAAGAGACTAAAACAAATGCTAATCGCTAAACCAAAAAAGTTTATCTTCAAATACAGACTCTCGACAATTTGGCTTTTTTTGTTCCAAATAATAATAATTTTTATTGCAATTATTTCCGTGTCGATGACTAGTGATTGCAAACACTTGAGCACCTTTTTCTTAATAACTTTACAACGATACAGATATATGTGACAAAGGGTGAGAAGATTTTCCTTTTTAAAATATTTCTGATAAATACTTATAATAATTTCATGAATTCTTTAGTAATTTCATGAGCTCTGTAATTTCATGAAGTCAATTCTCGGTGATTCATCGGGCCCACGACTGGCCGAAAGTTGCATTACCGTGTTTTGACTCGGAGTTTACACGATTTTTCAAGATATTCGCTCACTTTTAAACGGCCATGACTTTTTTCCGAGGCGAATCCGAAATTCTGTAAATGCAGTTCGACTTACCAGGGAATCTTCAGAAGTGTTATTTTTCAAAGACCTCACAGAGATTTTTTTTCAGATTCTTGTAGAGCACCCCGAAGTTATATAACGAAGTGCTGCCCCTTTTTCCAGATCATCTAAAAAATTAGGGAGATTGGGGCCCCGAAGCCCCGCGAAAAACCATGATACAGGTATCATGGTTTTTAGCCTACTTTTGAATCGCTCCTGTTTCACATATTTTTTAAGTATCCAACTTTTGTAGGCTATTCTCGTGCATCTTATACTTAAACTGTTACCGTAAAACCTCTATTAATAGACCTGGGTCTATTATTAGAAGACACAACTCCCCAAGTCGTTTGTGGCATTGTGTTTTTAGCTATGAAAAATCCAACATTTTTATTCACACGACCACTCAAAAATAGCCCTTTTTCTTAGCTACATTTTGAGTGGTGGTGTGCTTGAAAATGTGAGATTTTTCATAGCTAAAAACACAATGCCACAAACGACTCGGGGAGTTGTGACCTCTAATAATAGACCCGGGTCTATTGTTAGAGGTTTTACGGTAAGTACTTTCAAAAGAGGTCACCCCATACCAGAGTGTGGCGGGAGTTCAAAAAGTGACTGCTTTTTCTCACGAATTTGAATGTTTTTTGAATTTTACCTCTAATGAGATAGTGTATTTACTCTTTGTGATAGCGGAAACGAAAGCCAAGCATCGTGGCTACACATTTCACCAAGAAGGTCGACAGGACATTTAAATTCCAAAATCGGCATCTACATGCTGATGTTCTTAACAAAAATATTTAATTTTTTTTATATAATTACACACGTTTCATACACTTAAAACAGATACCGTATTTTCTCTAATTAACGCCCCCCCCCCTGATTCAAAATCGTGTTTTTGGCATTGTGTTTTTATCCCACTTTTTGACCATTTATCTCAGGCAAGTTACCACTCATTTTGTAGCTCATCTTTCTAGCTACAAAATGGGTGGTAACTTGTCTGAGAGAAGTGATCAAAAGTGGGCTAAAACACAATGCCAAAACACGTTTTTGAATCAGGGCGTTAATTAGAGAAAATACGGTACTTAAAAAATATGTAAAAAAGGAGCGATTCAAAAGTAGGCTAAAAACCATGATACTGTATCATGGTTTTTCGGCAACATCGAGGCCCCAGTCTCCCTAATTTTTTAGATCATCTGGAAAAAGGGGCAGCACTTCATTATGTAACTTCGGGGTGCTCTACAAGAATCTGAAAAAAAATCTCTGTGAGGTCTTTGAAAAATAACAATTCTGAAGGTTCTTTGGTTAGTTTGATGTTAAAAAAATTTGTGGTGTGAAAACACGTCAAAAACACAATTTTTGCTTGACCACCCCCCTTGTAGTTTATGTTCCTAGTGTGTGACTGGCCTCTGGAATTACTTGGTCAAATTACTCATGATCACTTGATTTTATACAACCTCAAGACAACAAAGATTTGAACTGTCGGAATTCAAAAAATGTAAATTCCGACAGTTCAAATCTTTGTTTTCTTGAGAGGTATTTGAAATATGAGAGTGAGTTGGGAGGATGAGCGCACTTTCACAAGTAAATCGACCATGCTGAACACGAATCCGAAAAGAAAATCTGTCAAAAGAACTCAAAACAACAAGTTTTGCGGAAATTGTCACTTCGACTTTTGGCAACCTTTATTCCAAAAGCTGTTTTTCTCAAATACATGGCGCTTTTTAGAAAATGTTTTACACTAGTCTTGTTCAGCTGATTGAGCTGAACAAGAATGTGGAATTTGTTTTTTTTAAGTTTACAAAAAAAAGAGAAAACTGCCATTTTTGACCAAATTGAAGATTTGGCAAAGTGTAAATTTTTCAATCTTTTGCTCAGTTGTCCAATATTTTTGATGGTCAACCGGAAAAGACTGTATTCATTTGAAAGAATTTTTTTTAAGGAGAAAAATGAGCTGTTATGTGATCAAGGTTCATTTAAAAAAGTCAGCTAGAGCCATTTGAAGTTGATAAGTCAGAAAATAGAGTACCCGAAAATTAACTAACTTAAAATGCATGGCTCTCAAAAAATTTTTCCTATAGAAACCAATTTTTTTTATCTATTTTTGACTCCCCATGAAATTTGCTACAAAATAAATGAAAAAGTAGAAAAAAAATCGGCATGGCCAAGTCTCTCAATAGGGTGGTCTATTCTTACAGATTATGCCTTTTAATTTTTTAAATATTATTTTTGGACAGAATTCAAGCATTTGCTTGAAAATAAAAAGGTACTGGGTAAAAATGGTTCAATTTTTAGTTGCCATTTGCAAAAGAATTTCGTAAAGATCTTTGAAAAATTAATTGGAGTATTCATATTTTTTGGTCGCGAAATTTCTGCTTCAACTAAATTTTTTTGGCAACAAATTTTTTCAGCTTATAAATGAGCTATTATTTATTTATGCTTGTTTACTCCAAAAGGACAGACATGCTTTTTAAAAGAAAAAAGTATTTAAAGTTTTTAATACATTCATATTTTTCTATTTTAATTGCACTTTCCAAGCATGATGATCCCACCAGATGACAGCTCTCTAAAAAACTAATGAATTAAACTCTTAGTTACTTGAATACTGACAAACTAAAAAGAAGATAAAAATAGCTAAAATATATCTGAGAAATTTTGCAAAAAATTATAACTTAACTTATATTTTTTTCAAGACTTTTTTTAAAGAAAAATTAATAGCAATATCTCCCCATTTTTTCCGAAGGATAAAGCTTTTTTGCCGCAGATTTGCCTTTTTGCCGTAAACTTTGCTAACAAGGGAACATATCAAAGTTTAAGATTCGGTACGAAAATTCTGACAACGCTATCTTGTAGAGCATAGTCGATTTACTATACAAAATTTCAATATTTTTGACGAACAGACACAAAAAATGGAATATGGAGACTCGAGAAACACGTAAAATAGGACAAAATTGCCTTGGTCCCCCTGTGGATTTTTGAAACATTTTTCCATCGTCATATCTCGATATAGTGATACCCCTGAAAGTTCGATCTCCACCTCACACCCTTTGAAAATTTGTATTTCCTTGTAGTTAAACTTAAACAAAACGCCAAGAATTTAATTGCAAGTTTTGCGCGCTTTTTTAAATTTTTGTCGCCTAAGTCACTCGAATATAGTTAAACCTCGATATAACGTAATTCAAGGGACCGGCCAAAAAGTTACGTTATATAGAGGTTTATTTTCTTAAGTTCCACAAATTTTACGTTAAGTTGAGGATTTGAAACTTTATTATGAATACTTCAACAAACAATCAATACGAAACAATTAGTTTCAACAAACAATCAATGATTAGGCGCAAAGTAATACAAGAGGTTTTCTTGTTTCAATTTCTTCACTCATTCTTTTGCCAGCACGTCATCCACTTTGTCGCACAGAAGCTGAATCGTGGGATTGGCATTTGCATCGGCGTAGCGCTGGAGGATCTTCAAAGCTGCGGCTGCTGGTCGCTCCGGCTCTTCGTCGATATTTATCACGTCTGGGTCACTGAAAAGAAAACTTAATATGGAACAAATTAAAGCCCAAGATTTACCTCTCCGCTTCCGCCTCCTGCATCAGCCGCAATTTCGGCCAGTGTGCGTATTCCACCGGTTGCCAATCCTTCGTCCACAGGGACCGTTTTGCATTGCCTCCTTCTTCGATCGCGCTGAGAATCACTTCCTTATTTTTCAGAATGCCTTGAATGTGATGCTAAATTGCTTGCTAAGATCCGTCAAGCTCTTATTTGCTGAAAATACGACGACTTGCTTCTTCAAATCCAGAGAAATGATGTTGCGCTTCTTGCTTGGAGTAGACATTTGTACAAATTTTGATTCTGAAACAAAATAAATTATGCAACGTCAGCAAAAATCATGAATGATAAAAACCAGCAAAAATGCAAAAACAAAGTAAACATAAATGAGTCGCGACCAACGCTACGTGTGCAAAATTCTCTCCAGGACAAAATAGATTCGAATGTTTTTATTTTTGACAATTCAGTGGATTTACGCTATATCGAGGGTCGACTTTTTGGACAGAGAATGGCCAAAAAGTTACGTTAAATCGAGGTTTACGTTACATCGAGTTAAGTTATATCGAGGTTTGATTTGTATTAATTTTATTTAAAACCAACCAAATCGATCTCAGAGTGACGTTATGTACAGGTTTACGTTACATCGAGTTACGCTATATCTAGGTTTAACCGTATCAGATAATTATTCTAAGGTCCGACAGACTCCCCCTTGAAAAATAAGCAATACACAAAAATACAAAAGTAAATTTATTCATATTCAACTTCCAGATCAATATTGAGGCCAAACAATACATTTCACACATAAGATATTTCAATGAGTTTCTTCAAAATGACTGGACGACTATTTATCGATGCATATCTTCTTTTCGATGAAGAGATTCAATTGATTGCCCGCTTTCGGGAAACGCTGTTGTTGTTAGAATTCCTCATTTGCTGCAGATTTTCCATATTGCCTGAAGAAGGTAGACTAGACGATTGTGTGAAAGGAGTAGACGAATGATATTCGGGGAAGAATGTTGAAATGTCTTCTATGTCTTCGCCCATTAATTGCGGGATTTCGGGATTCAGAATTTCACAACCGGACGAAGAAGCAAAAAAACAGACAAACTTTGCATAATGCAGAAAAAATTTGCTCTTCCTCTTCCGCCCAAAATTTTTAAAATTTGGAGACGGCGGACGGGACACCGTCCAAATTAAAAAAAAAAATGGACCATATCGATAGTAAATCGACTATGCTCAAGATAGCGTTGTCAGAATTTTCGTATCGAATCATACAGTCCGATATGTTCCCTTGTAAAACCACAGTAGGATCAAGTACTTTCGTAATGTGAGCATTTTCGTAAATAATTAATTTTTGAAGAAAAAGTTGCCCTATACGACAATAGGACATTTTTTGTTTTGGATATTGTCGTATGGGGCCGAAAATTGCCTTGGGTGACCAAGATCACTCTTTGAGTTGCTTTGCTTCGTCATGACAACTGTTTTTCGAAAAAATTATTTTTTGCGACAATTTTCCAAAATGACAAAACATAATAAAAAAGTTACCGTATTTCTTCTAATTGTCGTACATGTGCGCTTATTTTTCAATCACCCGAAAATCGGAAATTTCCGAATTTGATCCCGAGATTTTCGAGTGCTCAACCAAGATCTAAAAAGTGGAATCGGTAGAGCTCGTGGGAGTTAAGAAAATGCATCAAACAGCTTAGCAAAATATTTACTCCGCTGCGAGATATAAGTCCTCAAACTTGGGGGTGTGCAGTGATTAGGATTTTTGGAAAAAAAATTGAAAGTGCTTTGTTTGCGTTGTGGTTTTGGTACAATTTAAGGCAAAAAAATCTATACCCTTAATCCCAAAGGACTTCTTTAGTTTTGCCATTTGTTTGAAAAAAACATTAATCAGCATTATACTTCCAATAATTTAGTCAAGTTGTGGCTTCTTTTGCTGCTCTAATGATGGGTGTTGGTGGTGTGAAAAATTGTGTTGCTGTTGACAGCTATTGTCAGCCACCAATTTTTCAGCCATTGAAGGCAGGAGGCACTTGTGTGAGTGTGTACGTATGTTTTTTTGGTCGTCGAGATTGTGTGCTAGCGGCACCACCACACAATTATTAGGTCTAACAAAAGGGGAGAGTAATCATAATTGCAACACCACTTTTCTTCCTTCACATCTTTTATCATAAAAGAGCTTCATACGTTCTTTTCTTCTGGTCGGAAACAACGCTTTTTAGGGTCTATGCTGTTCTTCAAAAGTGTTTCTGAAAAGGTGTTTGATGTTACGTCTGCCATAAACACAAAATAATATACAAATTTGGTCGCTTGCAGTTGTTTTTCCCCATATCTTGCTGGATATCCTTGAGAAGCGAGCAATTATCATATTTTTATATTAGCATAATGAGATTTCCGTTCTGAATGTGTGAATTATCACGCCGCCCATATTTATTTGAAATTTCTTGCATTTTTTGACTACCTTGTCTATTTCAGACCATATTTTAGATCCGAATTCATTTTAGATCCTTTTAAAATCCGACACCCTGAGTATGGTCTCCCGGGGCAGGAGCAATAATTATTCAGGTCATTTTATCTAGAGAGCGGTCATTTTAGCTGCACGGTTTTCGACTTTCGTAGTTTTTTTTAGTTTACAATGTTTTTAAAAAAAAATCGAACAGGCTGAAGCCCAGGTAGCATCCCCCCTGCCTACGTCCATTGGCAGGAGTAAGATGTGCAATTTAGGATTGAGCCATTGCGAATTATGCCAATGCAAACTGTAACGATTCAAATTGTTTCAAATTATAAATTGAGTCACTGCAAATTTGTGCCAAAGCTTGCCGTAAATTTTGTATTATTTAGATATTTTCATCGGCGAAATGCAAAATTGGCACAATTTGCAGTGGCACTATCCAAATATAGCAAAAATTTGAATTGTCACGGTTTCTATTAATAAAATTCGAATTGGTACAACTTGAAAGGGCATATCTTACTCTTGCCCGTCTCCTGACGTGTCGGTTTAAAATTGATCGACTGTACTAAGGATTAATTTACAGAAAATTTTGAAAATTAAAAATTTTAAGAAGTGGTAAAAAGAAAGTCATAAAAAGTGGTAAAAATTGAGACTTTTGTCAAAATGGACCTCTCCGGACTTCGTAACGTCTTTTTTTATTGATTTTTTAATCCTTTTATTATCAGACATACGGCTGGATAGCAGCCAGATGCTTTTCTCCCAACTGATCAGAAAGCAGCACATCAGCAAGAAGATTTCTTCAACATCAAATCAATTATTATTTCTATATTGCGGGTCTCATCTTCACAGTGATTTGGACTGACTGCTCGACAAAATTTCTCCGCCAATACACTAATATCAGCACTTCAAAGCTGTGACCATGAGTGGTTCCACAGCTGTATCAGCTCCAATCACTACCACACCCTTGACTTCTTTATTCAGACTACCTAAACGACAAAGGTTGTCACCTACGATGGGTGTGCTATTAGGTGCAGTTCTTCTGGGTTTTTATCTGCCCAGAAGGACATGGGCAGGTACCAATTGCTCAACCGCTGATGCCACCAGAAATTGTGTAGACGGAATGGCTGTTCCTATATGGCGACCCTTTCTGGATCTAGATGTGGAGGAGAGGACTCTCAGAGGCATTCTGTATTTCGCCATTATTGCTTATATGTTTCTGGGTGTTTCTATTGTGGCAGATAGATTTATGTCGTCCATCGAAGTTATCACGAGGTTAGATTTTTGTTTTGCAATTTTTTTAAACTTGACTTGAAATGTAAGGTTGTTTTGGGCGCCTTGGTGGGAATAGATAATAAAAAAACAATGGGAATACGTTTTGTTAGCTCAACAGTATTAGTGCGAAAGCCAGATTAAACGAAGGCTGAAAATGAGAACAAAATGAAATGATACCTGAGGCCATAGCACAAGTGTTCCTAGGTTGTTTGATTCCCAAAAGGGCAATGTATATTTTCGACTTTTGTTAAATCTAATAAATTTCCTGAAAAAGACGCTCTGTTATTTCTGAGTGCTCTACTCAAAACAACCATATCTAAGCTCCCTATAATCTGATCGGATCTCGATGGATTCGAATTCAGGAAGACAATTTCAGTATTATAAGAATCGACAATTTTTGATCAAAATTTGCAAAATTTTGCTCAAAAAGAGTTGCTACCGTTGCTATATTCTCTATTGGAGGCCCCGGGGCCTTTATTTTTCAACCCTAAAAAAGTTGGGAAAAAATTAATTCGATTTTGAGATTTTTGGGTGCTAAACCTAAATCTGAAAGGTGAAATTAGGTAAACTCGTGCTAACTAAGAAAACGCAAAAAACAGATTTGCAAAATTATTTTTCTGGGTTGAGATATAGGTCATTGAGGGGAGGGGCTTTTATTAGAGAGGTGGTCTTTAATAGAGAATATACGGTAATCGATAGTCGTCCCACCGTGGGATGAATTAGCTGAATGTAAAGGCTCTCCCACAAAGCAAATTCAACCCTCAAACTTGGCGAAGTGTTTTTAGTCTTTTTCAGCAACACTAGCAACCTTGGTTTCATTTTGTAGCTGAAATCCAGGGCTTTCTTCTGACACCAAACTTGCAGAGGACGAAAATAAAAATTATGGATAACAGTTGGTAATCTTCAACATAATCCTCAACATGGTCCTCAATGTTGAGGATAAACGCACTTTTATCTATAATTTTCATTTTCACCCTGTGCAAGTTTGGTGTCAAACGATAGCCCTGGATCTCAGCTTCAATGTGACATCGAACTTCCAAAAAAATCTCGAAGCTATTTTCATGAAAAATGGAAAAAGCACTTCGCCAAGGTTGAGGATGCATTGTGAAACAGGCCTAGGAGCGGCTGCCTCAGTAAATCCATCATTCAGATGACTAAATTTTGGCAAAAATGACCAGATCGCATCTAAAAATAGTTCCGGAAAAAATTCTATGTAAATATGATATGCTCATCACTCCTGAAACGTTTTAGTATGGAGAGAACAGTGATAGTCAAGCGTCCAGGACTGCAACCGACCAAAGTTAAAGTCAGGATATGGAATGACACTGTCAGTAATGTAAGTTTTTCATTGGCTTATGGCTTTTTTATGAACGTTGTCGTTGGAATATTTTTTACAACTTTTGAATTTTAAGTCAAAATGTTACGGTATAACAATATTTCCCACACGCTTTACCTCGAAATGTTGACTGAAAATGCAAAATTTGTCTGATTTTGAAGAAAAATTTTCGTTGGCGTCGTAGTTGTAGTTTTTTCACGAAAGTGTCGTCGTCGTTGTTGGTCGAAACATTTTGTCCAACGACAACGTTATTAAAAGAGTCGTTAACAAAATTGTTCATGGTGTTTACTCAATAAAATATGCTTTTAGTTGACATTGATGGCTTTGGGTCAGCTTTTTATTGCTGCGATTTTCAAAATTAGTGAGATTATTCTTGTTTGTAGGTTCATCTGCGCCCGAAATCCTACTCTCAATCATCGAAGTAGTGGGCAAGGGCTTTGAGGCCGGTGACTTGGGTCCAAACACCATCGTTGGCTCTGCTGCTTTCAACCTTTTCATGATCATCGCCATTTGTGTCTCTGCTGGTATTTCTATACCTTTTTAATTTTAATAGTTAATTTTAATTTTAGTTCCACCCACGGAAATAAGAAGACAAAAACATTTGGACGTATTCTTTGTTACTGCCACCTGGTAAATTTGTTAGTTTTCAAAGATGCTACACATCCAATTCGAAAAAATGGTGGTTTTGTTGGGATCTTTTCTGAATTCTCTTGTTTTTAATTCTATTTTTGCTGTTCGGGACACAATTTTGAGCCCGTTATAACATACTCTAGACTGTCCCGCACCTAAGGCTTGGCCTTAGCTTAAAAAAAAGAAGAAAAAGATTGCTGAAAAAATACGAAAAAACAGAACAGAGTACCCTAAAAACCGCCAAACGATCCTATGTCTTCCAATTACCTACTTGCAGGTCAATATTTGCGTATGTGTGGATGTACATCATTCTAGCCTACTTCTCACCTGGTGTAATTGAGATTTGGGAAGGTTTGGTCACTTTTGCCTTCTTCCCATTGACAGTATTCACTGCTTGGATAACTGACATCAAGATCATACAGGTCGGCTTTACTTCTAATTAATTTCTAGTCATTGATCAATTGTTCAATTTTAGAAGAAGTTTGTTCCACATCGTTATCGCAGAGGTTCTCATGGATTGGTGGCTACTGAAGGTGAAGAGTTGAAAATGCTAGAAGGCAATGGAGTTGGTGGTCATCCTTACAGGTTCATCACGCAAGTAATGATTTTTTTCGTGTTTTTATCAAAGTAGGAGCCTTTACTTTTTTAGGACAGCATTGATCCTGCTCTGCGCGCTTTTGAAGAACACCGAAGAGAGTTCATCGAGACGATGCGTGATTTGAGAAGAAAAAATCCTCACACTGATCCAGTAGAGTTGCAGAAAATGGTATTTCCCTTGTTCATTTAATAAAAATTACACATTTTATGAATTTTTTCGGCGGAATACGAGATGATTTCGCGAGGACCTAAGTCCAGAGCTTTCTACCGTGTTCAAGCCACTCGTCGTCTGATCGGAGGGGGTGATATTGTCAAAAAGCGGTTGGACAAGGAGCATGACAAAGCTTTGGATGCTATTATCAATGCTCAAGAGAAGCAGGCACGCCAAAACACGTGCAGGTATTTACGCCTTAATCTTGTGTTTTTTTTGTTGCAAGCATGATTTTCATTTCAGGATATTTTTCGATCCTGCCCATTACACAGGTTTGTTTTATAAATGAAAGTTTTGGCACAATCAAGGAAAATGGTTTTTTTATCTAGTGCTGGAAAATGTTGGCACATTTGATGTGGTGGTGGGCAGAGATGGAGGACCAGATGGCCTGACTGTAATGGTGGACTATTATACTGAAGATGGGTCTGCAAATGCAGTCAGTGACTACATACCGGTCAAAGGAACACTGTAAGTTTTTTTAGGGTTGCTGAATAGTCATTTGACCGGTCATTTATTAACATTTGAACGTCAAGGGAATTTCGGTCAAATGATAATTTTGAATTTTATGATCTCCCAACGAAATATTGTTGCACATTGGGTTTTGATTCAAAGCAATTCATGTCATTTAATATTCCGTCAGTCGCTATTCGTTCACCTTCAGTAGAGATGTCAGCCACCAGCGGGTACCCGAACCACCAACGGATACCCGAACCACGTGGATACACCCGAACTACCAGCAGGTACACCAACCACACAGATGCACCCGAACTACCAGCGAGTACCGCGAACTACGTGGATACACCCGAACTACCAGCGAGTACCCTGAACCACGTGGATACACCCGAACTACCAGCGAGTACCCTGAACCACGTGGATACACCCGAACCACCAGCGGGTACCGCGAACTACGTGGATACACCCGAACTACCAGCGAGTACCCTGAACCACGTGGATACACCCGAACCACCAGCGGGTACCGCGAACTACGTGGATACACCCGACCCTCCCCCTCTCAGCTGCGCCAACAGAAAAAACTGGTCTCTTCGTGGCGGAATTCACACCAACAGAAGTTTGGTTTGTATATTGCTCGGTTGAAGGATAAAGGTCAACACAGCCTCTAAAGGGACGTTCATCAAACATAACTTGATGCTGGAGAACGGTGGTCTTTTCAAGCAATCTGCAGGGGAGAAAGCCGCGGAAGAATCTGAACAAGAACAGGAGGCCCAACTTGAAGAGGAAATTTTTGATGAAATAAAAAAATCCTTAATTTATACAGATTACAAGCAAAATCAAAACAAATGATAAAAACTACAAAAAACACTACTGTCCGATCTAAAAATTTATCGAAGAAATTTATCGACAAAAGTTTTGTTAAAAATTTATATCTTACCTACAAAAAACTGTTACTTCGAAAATAACAAAACTGTCTCCCAGGGATGTCCAAAATGCTTATATTATTCTTAATATTCAACTCGGTATATATGTTTTAATTTTAAGAACATTCTACCCCGACGACAAACATCAAGTAATAAAATTATGCTTAATCAAATCGTCTAAGCCCAAATAATTTTTTTGTAGAAAATTTCAATAGAAATAGTGGATGACGATGTGTTTGAAGAAGACGAGCACTTTTACTTGCATTTGACAAACTTACGTGTCAGAACCAAGGATGGCTTGATTTTAGACCCTAGCAGACTTGGAGGTGTTCCTGTTGCTATGCTCGAAATGTGAGTTGTTGCACTTATGATTGTAGAGTAAAGTAAATTGTTTTGAGGCCGACTGCTGCGACAATTATGATTTTGGGTAAGAATACTCTAATTCTTGCCTCTATTCTTTCTTACATTTTCTTACTGCAGATGACGATCATGCTGGCGTTTTCTCTTTTGAACATGACCACTACCAAATTGTTGAGAACTGTGGACATTTGAATCTCCGAAGTGAGTGAATTTGAAAAATCGCTAAAATCAAACTCTATAACTGTTTTTAGTTCAACGAACAAGTGGGGTACGTGGACAGGTGACTGTGCCGTACAGAACATATGATGGTACTGCAACGGGAGGGAAACACTATGAGATGAAAGAAGGAGAAGTTCTTTTCGATGATAATCAAACTGAGTTGGTTTGTAGAAGTTAAAATAAAATTTATAAAAGGCTTTTTGAGACCATTAAAAATTAGAGACGTGATCTTGGTTCATTATACCGCCCGAGCCAAAATATCGCCCGAGGGACCATGATTCCTAAATTTCAAAACCGACCAAGTGCCCACGTGAAAATCGAATAAATTTGGAATTGTTCGGTTTATAAAAGCTACCGTGTTTACTAGGGTTGGCCGAAAAATCATTATATTTTTGCCAGTTCGACGGGGAAACAAGAAATCGGCCAAACCTAGAGTTTACTCTAATTATACCCCAGCCTCTAATTATGTCCGACACTAATTTCAAGTGGTCGGAAACATCCGTTTTTTTAAGTTTTTCGCTCTGTAAAAAGTGCCTGTAAGAGATTTTAAAATTTAATAGGCGCTTTTTACAGTGGTCAACAACTTCAGAAAAACAAAAGTTTCAGACTACCTGAAGTTTAAAAAAATCGCACAACTCTAATTATCCCCCGTGAGGTACAATTAGTGTAAATACGGTGCCCATAACTTACAAACACCTGTAAATCGCTAACCGTAAATATTTTAATAGAGCCATCCTTTCTAATAAAGCCCCCCTATAGAGAGTGTATAAAAAATAAAGCTGTCAAGGGATTTATTAGAACATTTACGGTATCACAACACCACCTATTACGACAAAACTAGTTCGGAAAAGTTAAAAACAAACATACTTCTTCAATCCACCTTTTTATACTTTTTGCAGAGTTTTTATCGAAATCGGGGTAGTTGATACGGAACAAGTAAGCTTTTAGCAAACATTTTTGGACTAATTAGTCAATCTAAATTTGCTTTTAGTATGAAAGAAGTGACTTTTTCTATGTCGAACTTTTGCCACCAATTTGGTCAAAGAAGATGTCAGGTATTTCTTTGCAATTTTTTGTTTGTCTAATACCACTCAACTTAATCAAAAAAACTAACCAATCATAAACTAGTTTTTGGGGTGGTTGACATTTGTTTGAATTCTTTTTCTAACAGCGGGATGCAAGGAACTGTGAAATTGGATATGAAGGTTCTGAGTAGAGCGTAGTCGATATACTTAACGAAATTTCAATATTTTTGGCAAACATACAGAAAAAAGTAGCATTGGCAGACACGAGAAATATCGAGCCAAAAACAGTCTTGTTCCCCCTGCAGAATTTCAAGTTATTTTTCTCTAGCCATACCTCGATATAGAGATACCGCCAAAAGTTCGATCCTCATCTGGTTCGGACCCTTTTTCAACTCATACGTTAAACAAACGTGTCGAACACAGCTTGGGATCAAACTTTTGAAATTTAAAAATCCACAAGAAGACTAAGGCAGTTTTGGCCTATTTTGACCTGTTTCTCGAGTCTCCACATTTTATTTTTTATCTGTTCGCCGAAAATATCAAAATTCCATATAGTATGTTGACTATGTTCTACAATATAGCGCAGTCACTTCGATTGGTTCCCTTGTAAGTCCAAACTAGTTTTGGTTTGTCTAATAGATGTTTCTTACTATAAGATTCATCTCGAGTGAGTTCCTTTACAGTTTCTCTCATGAATGGTCTTTTTACTAATTCTATTGTTTGGGAGGATTCAATTTAGTAATTTTTTACTAATCAAAATATATTATTTTTTAGACTAGAGTAAATTTGTAAATAATATTGTATTCGATTGATATTATTTATTGGTTTGATTAGAGTTGTTGTGTTCTAACAGTGTGAGTGTTCAATTGTGTGTGTTTTTGAGAATAAGTGCAAATCTATGTATTTTTCACAGATTTGTCCAAAGTTCAAGAACGTTTCCATAGAAGAATGGAGAGAAAGCGAGCATCTTCTTTGACTCCTCTTCAAGCTGATGAACACCATGTTTCTTCAGGTAAAGACTTTTTCGAAAAACCAAAAATTATTTTGGCTTGTGATCCTTTAAGGTTTTAGTCAAATCTACCAATCAACAATGCAAACTATATTTATTATAATCTAAAAATTGTCATTGAACTTATTCCTTTGATTTTAAATAACCTTTTTGACATTTGACCTTTATTTCCGGCAAAGTGCCATTTTTTACCTTCAACTAACCAAAGTAACCCACACACATTGTTTCAGGCAGTAAAGAAAAACATCTTAGTGTTCGTAGAATGACTGAGGCTCTTAACAGTGTCGGAGAAAGTAAATCGGCTTCAAGTTCTCCAAGAAATGAAATAAAGCTGCGTAATCGTGTAGGCTCTTGGTTCGGCATCAGAACGACAGGTAATTTACAATCCTCTTTTTTCCAATTTAGTTTAACAATTTTTCCAGAAGTCTTCGATTGTTTGAGTCGTTCGTTGTGTCCGGTCCAATTAATGTCGAGCAGCTAACATTTTCCGTTCGTCTAACACCTCGTATCTAAAATAAAGTTTGCAGGAGTAAAGCATGGGAAAGATGTTGTGTGTTTGTGTGTATGTGCTTTGATATAGTTTTTTGATCTGTCACTTTTTGCATTTCGTCCTAGTTTTTGTCTCTTTTTTGTTGACTCTCGCTCTTAATCACTTTAATGATATTTCATACATTCTATTTTTAGCCAATTGTTTGTACGGGAATCACTTTAAGAATAACCTATTTTAAAGTTCTTAAGACATCTGTTTTGTCCGCATTGTCTTAAGATAATGTACTATTTATGCTTCGGTCACCCTTATTGTAAAGCTTGTGTTTTATCCATTGTCGAGTTTAAAAAATAAGCGTGGTGAGTATCCAAAATTGCTATTTTAAATAAGTAATTGAGTGTTTCAATTTAATCCTCTAATTTAAATTATTTTTACAGAAATTAAACACCTAAAATACTATTATTAAAATGCATCTTCAGCAAATACAGCTTTAGCTTAGTACAGACAAACTCTTGACACATTTTAATTTTAAAAAACTGACAAAATGGGAGAAACTAAGGCAAAAATGGTACTTTTTCTTAAAGAGGGCCGTTCAGTGTATCTGTCTGTTTTGAGATATACAGGGTGAGTCTCGAATTTTTCCGAATTTGTTTTTGATTTTTGAAATATATTTTGTTTTCAAAATGTAGACATGTCTTATACCATTCGAAAGCTGAAGTTCTAGGCATTTTTTCTCTCAAAACAGATTTTTGATATAATTTTGAAAAAAGAGAAAAAAAAGCTCTTTGAATTTAGGGGCACATTTTGGCACATTCTTATATATTTTATGGGCGATATCAAAAAGATAATTAATTATCACCATATTACCACGTTACCATTTTCTAATGCTTTCTCATCTGAACAAATGATCAAAAATTGCATTCTCTCAAGAAGAAACAGTTCAAATTGTTAGCTGTTACGTTGCGAACAACAACTCTGCAAAAGCACATCAAACGGAAGGTGATGGACGTACCCGGGGACGTCAACCAGCAGATCGCTGGATGGGTCGCAACTCTTGTAGCACTCAAATTAATATCGAGTTGAAATTGACTCCTCGTTCTAAGGGCTTGAAGAGCTGCGATTTTTTTGTGAAGATTCATCGACTTAATAGTCTACACGAGCTCTATGCCCAGTCTCCAAAAGCTACAGCAGATAATTGAGGGGGCCTTTAAAGAAATGTCTCCGGATATAGTCAATAGGAGCATTGAAAGCTATGAGCATTACCTCTAATGGGTAGTAGATAATACGAGACGCGTGTGGAGGCGAGATAGTAACTATTTGGGTGCTACCTATAAAGTTGATATCTTGAATTAAAAAAATTGAAAAAACGAAAAATCCCTAAAACCTAACCCTGAATTCAAAGTTCTTTTTGTCTCTTTTTTCAAAGCCACATCGAAAATATTTTTTGATAGAAAAAATGCCTAGAACTTCAACTTTCGAATAGTATGAAACATATCTACATATCTCAAAAAAAAATTAAAAAAAAATCAAAAACAAATTCTGAAGATTCGAGACTCGCCCGGTACTTAAAACTCAGGTTTTTTAATGGGAAGTGGTCATTTTAAAGGGTTCTAGACAAAACAACAAAATTTTGGACAGAAAGGTTTAAAAAAAAATGATTAATTATAATTTTGCTCAGTTTTAGCTGAGGAGAATCCCTTGAATTTAACGCCTGACCAACTAGAAGTGGCAGAATTGGGAAAACCAAGGTGTGTCAACAACTTTTGTGTTAGACAAAATTAATCACACATTTGTTCATTTATAGACTTGGAGAATACCGCAAAGTGCAGATCACCATCAAAGAAAGCAAAGAATTTCAGGTAAAAAATTTTATTTTCCGAAAAATGTTAGTCAGCTAAAACACAAGTTCTTTCTAACACTACTATAAAAGATCCTGATACATAAAAAAAAGTTATTCAATTATTCACCACCAAGGTGAGCTGTGGCCTCCGTAACCGCTCCATCCTCCGTGTCCTCCATTTCCGTGGTGACCTCCGTAGCCGTGAGAGTGTTCGTTGTTGTGGCCTTCATCGTGGCCATCCCCGTGGCCACTGTCATAGCCTTTAGCGTAGGAGTCACCATCAGCTCGGGCACCTTGACCTCCGTATTGGTACTAAATAAAGAAAAATTATTGCTTATGCGGAAACTTTGCGCCTCTTTTTTTCAAACTAAGTTTTTGTGATGCTGTGTTTTTCTATACATTTTATGAATTGACCTCTCATTTTGCAGCTGTCATTCTTAGCTACAAAAAATGATAAACTGAATTTTTTTTTTTAAAAATCTATAGGAAAAAACAGTGCCACAGAAACTTAGTTTGAAAAAAGGGGTGCGGACTTGCCGGACAACCTAATATCTAGGGTTTTTGGATCAAAGCTACTTTTTTCAATTTTACTAAAAACACTTACATTGGCCCAGTCGGATTTCTGTCCTTTCTTAAATCCAGTGGCATGTGCATTGTCGTGCTCACCTCCATGTCCATATCCGTGGTTCCATCCATCATCATTGTGGTTGTCGTGTCCCCAATTTCCTTGGTCTCCATGCTCACCGTGGTGCCCTTCATTGTGTCCGTAGTAGGGAGCAGCACCCCAGCCATGTCCTCCATACACGCCTCCATAAAGACCAGAAGCCTCGCTCAAGGCTATAAAGGTGGAGACAATAGCTAAGAGAATTAGTTTGGAGGAGGACTGCATTGGTGAAAATAAAAATTGGATGCTACAATAGACAACTCCAGGGTTTATATAGCTGGCTGGAAATTAGGTCATGATAGCGTAATGGTCTGCTTAGTCAATTGGATTGCTTAATAACTAGCTTTTGAGATGTAAAAAACAGTATTTTTGTAGATACTAAAGAAAATTGCTGAATCACTGTGCTTTTTGCTGTTCGGCAAAATAAGAGAAGATAGCTTTGCTTAGAGGTTTGCGTCCCTCTTTTCCCTCTAGACCGGATTCTTCGCTTGTTGGTTAACTATTATTTAGACGGGCACTTTTTGTGTTGGTGTAGAGAGATTTGTCTGGAAACAGAACAATTATTGCAAACATTTTCATGCTGTTTTGTAAAAATTACGAAAGTTATGAGTGAGGAGAAGAGAAAATAAGGGTTATTGATATTCGATTATTTCATGAGAATAACGTGTCCTCGGTGGTGTACCAATCCACACCCGTCATTAAAACCCCAGCACGTACTAGACACGTGTTTAAATTGAGGACTTTATTAAATATATTGAAGCTAAAATATAGCACACCTATATTGGTCTTTTTACAGGGAGTTGTTGACCGAATGCTCAAGACAGCAAACACGTCATTCATGCTGGGCACATCTTCTTGGCGAGAACAATTCATTGAGGCACTCTCAGTTAGTGCTGGTAATCCATTTTTTCCGCTAAGAAAATTTATACCTCAAAGATTAATAATATTTTTGCAGCGTTCGCACTCAAAAATTTGTAAAAAAATAAATTAAACAAAAAGTTTATAAAATTAATTTCTCAAAGTACTGCTCTTTTGGCACTGCACAGCAGAAATCCCAATCCAAATTTTGAAAAAAAGCAGTGTTCTTCAAAAAAAAAGGCTTTTGTTCAAAAAAATTCAGGAAAAAGGCACTTTTAGTTTTCAAAAAAAACAGTATCAAATAAAATTTTCGGAGAAAATAGCCTTTTTTTCATCTCAAAAAAAAAGGCCAGCCGTCGAAAAAAAGCAAAGTATTTTAAAAAAGCAAGTTGGGCACCCTTCTGCGGAGTGGGGCAGTAGACTATAAATGATGACACTCCCGAGTAAGTACTTGGAATACATCTGAAGCAACCCAGAGATAAAACAAGTGCTGAAAAGGAACGTGCTTTCCAAGCCTATAAATTTGCTCACAGATAAATTTTTAACAACAAGTTATTTTCGCTATGCTCAGTCTTTTGACTATTAAAAAAGGAAACCATTTGAGGTGATGACGATGACGAAGAAGAAGAAATGGAAGTAGTGGCTGAAGGAGGGGATGGTGGACCCATGCAAGTGGAGATTATGTCCAAGGCATCTAAGGACCATAAAAACAGCCAAGCAAGGGAGACTACTTCATGCACTTCCTGTCAGTGCCCTGGAAACTGCTCTTTGCCACTATTCCACCCACAGGTCGGTACTCCAACATTTTTTTCCAACGTTTTTTGTTTATTTAAACAAATAATTTCAGATTACTGGGGTGGTTGGGCATGTTTCACGGTGTCCATCCTAGTGATTGGCATGTTAACTGCCGTGATCGGTGATTTAGCTTCGCAATTTGGTTGTTGGGTCGGCTTGAAGGATGCTGTCACAGCCATTTCTTTTGTTGCTCTCGGCACATCTGTTCCAGGTAGATGTTATTACCTCGATTATTCCAATAGACCTCTATAAGTCTTTATTAAAAAAATTTACACCCCAGAATGGCTTGGCTAGAGTATAGAATCGCCACAACAACAACCCCCCCCTTCCCCACTCCCGACGCAGAGTGATCAGACGAGGAGATAACTTCATATTCAATGCTTCTCTTACCTAGCTGCATTGTTCACATAACGCCCTGTTTTATTCACGTCACAATCAGCATTGCAGAACTTACAGTAGTCCATGACCTTTTTCATTCCATCAATAAGCTCTTCTTGCTTGGTGAAATGGCTCCAGCTCCAAATCGATTAGCATTTGAAACGATTATATTCTACAGTCTAGTCTCGTTTATCCGACACCCCCTCAAGTTCGTTCTCACCTAGGGTCCGACACTTCTTTTAAGCCAATTTTTAAAATGTTTTTCCAGTTGTCTTTGGTTGTTTTAGTCCGATTCTGATTTTGCCGATCGTTATCCCAAATCCTTTTACGTTGCCATAACGATCCACGGCTCTCGTTTATCCGATACCTGATTTTTAAAAAGAGGTGTCGGATAAACGAGACTAGACTGTACTAAAAAGTGAATCACCGATTTTCGGTGATTCATTCGGGTGCCAGTGACTCATCGGTGAGTCACCGGTGATTTACAATCCTATGTTTTTCCAACACTAGTTTTTTTAGTCAAAATTTCATAATTTTTATTGGCGCCTCTGAATTTTTAAAGGGAATAAGGGCTGTATGGGGAGGGCTAATCACACAGGGCCCACTAACAAGAAGATGTTGAACATAGTTTTGAATAGAGATGGAGGCGGGACGGGACGGGACATTCCCGTCCCGACCGGTGGAGTTTCATGCGATTGTCCCGTCCCGGTATCCCGACCGAAAAAAATTTGACCCTTGTCTCGTCCGGGAAAATTTCGGTTTCCATATTTATTGTCCCGTCCCGGATTTTTAAAATGTGTCCCGGAACTGGCGCTAAAATTATGTTATCTAAAAACTCCAAAACGTGTCATGCAAAAAACCGATTGCTTGCTTCCAACTTTTTCTCTCCTTAACTTCCCTTCCTCTCATTTGTCCCATTCCCATTCTTTCTTTCAGATAGCTCAACAACATCACCATCGAGATTCCCAAGAATATGTCAAGCAACGTCTGGAAGCTGAAGCTATTCAAGAAGATTTCGCCAAGAACCTGCTCTCGATCAACGACCGGACTTCACTTCAAGGCCGCCGCCACTATTCGGATTGGGTCCTGCCTCGCTTCTACAAGGAGATGAAGAATAAGTCCAAGGAGAAGTTGAGCAAGATCACGAGCTTGTCGTTCACGACGGATATCTGGAGCGGCCCCACAGAGAGTTTCATCAGGTTTGTAGACCGTGATAACCCTTCCGTATCAACAACATTCCCTTCCGAGGAATTTCTCATTGTCATTTCATTAACTGGTATGTCAAATTCGAGCTTTTGCGTCCCGACCGGAAAAACCAGTCCCCCGTCCCGGGAATTTCACTTGGTCCCGGATTCCCGTCCCGGAACAGATTTGTAGGTTGTCCCGTCCCGGTGTCCCAGCCCGAAAAATTTTGCTAAAAATTTTGTCCCGTCCCGTCCCGGAATAGGCCATCCTCCATCTCTAGTTTTGAATACTAGGGACTACTGCATATAGAAACTCTGGTATGCATGCTTTTTCATGCATCCAGAGTCACTTTCGAGTGATTTGTTTCTTAAGGTATGTGAATGTGCGCATGTCAGCTGCAAGCCCCCTGCGTCCCCAAAGGGGCTTGAGAGTTAGAGATGCGCGCACTCATTTACCTTGACATACTTCCGAGCAAAACTCTTGATCATAAAATGCATATAGAGTCTCTTTTTGCCACGGCCCTTGTTGAAAAAGCATGGTAAAAACATGAAAAACAGACAAAAAATACAATCATAACTTTTTTATATCATTTCCCTGTAGTTTATGATACCCTGTTCGAAAAATTTTTTTTGCTTAGAATTAAAAAAACAGCCGGCTCTCTCATGAGGTCGGGGCCGAGAAACACAAATATGAGATTATCTCCTCGATCTGATCCTTCTGCGTGGAGGGATTCTATACTGTAACCAATGGCTTAGTGTATTTCCTCTAATAAGCGCCCATGCTCTGTAATAGGCTCCCACCCCTAACTTTGAGGACCTATATCTCGACCCAGATAATTTTTTGCAAATCAAAAATATTTTTTTAGACACGTTTGCATCAAAAGTGTCGGCTGTTCAGGACAAATATGCAGGTCTGATATGCTTTGGAATAAAACGTTTTAAATTTATTAAATATCTTTTAGACAACTCCATTGGAAACGTCACTGGATCCAATGCCGTCAATGTGTTCCTGGGTCTGGGCATTGCCTGGACTCTGGCCGCAGTTGTGCACTGGTTCAAGGGCACTGTTTTTAGGGTAAGTTTTATCGTAAATAGTATTTGAATTCAATAAAGATGATGTGTGTTTGCAGGTAGACCCAGGCACTCTCGCCTTCTCTGTCACTATTTTCTGTGTAGAAGCTTGTGTTGTTATTGTTGTGATTGTGTTGCGTCGTCATCCAGCTAGTAAGTCTATCGCTATTTTTGCGTTTAAAGGACCATTACCGTCTACGACAACGATTGTCCCCGCCAATTCAAAAAATTTTTGGCTAATCATTGAACTCCGGTACGCATTTTTCAGCTTAGTTTCTAACAAAACAAGGCCTAGAATTTTATTTTAGGTAAAGCTTTGTTAGAAACCAAGTAAAAAAATCCGTGAAGAAGTTCAAAAGTTCAAAATTTTTTGAATTGGCGGGGGACAATTTAGAACGCGTGACCATGGTCCTTCAACACTAGAAAGGTTGTTTGTAGCAATATGAGCGTCTTGCTCAGAATTTCATGCTGATAATTTCTAGACCGATTGAGCTACTGAAAAATTTTTTACGGATAATTTAAGCATAAATTGGCTTAATAAGTACGAATACATTTCATTGAAAAATTTTTTTTGACGTAAAACTTTTTTAAACAAAAAGCATTAAAATATCAAATTTTTCTCTTTTTCATTCAACTTTTTTGCAACATTCACAGGAACATTTATTTTCATTAGAAAGCGCGATTAATTCTGCATCTGATAAGTATTGAAACTAAAAATAAAAACTTTTGCAAACAAAATTATGGCATAAAAACCATACCGAGTTTTCATTAAAGCACACCGGACTTCAAATGTTAAAATTGTCCGAAATAAAGAGCTTTTTTCGGTAGCTTGGTCGGTCTAGAAATGATCAGCATGAAATTCTGAGCAAGACGCTCATATTGCTACAAACAGCCTTTCTAGTGTTAAGCACAAGCCAAACCATTTAGTTCCGCAACTTTATCAATAACGATCTCCTAACTGTTACAACATAAATTAGCTTACCGTATTAAATATTTTCATTTAGTTGGCGGCGAGCTGGGTGGCCCCAGAAAATATCAAATCCTCACTTCCGGTCTGTTCACCTGTCTCTGGCTGTTCTACATAGGCATCTCCGCCCTTGAGTCCTACTGTGTGATCGCCGGTTTTTAAAGCTAGAACTCTCAAAGCAAATAAAAATAAAAGAAATCTCAAGTTTATTACTATTTCCTTCTGACCTTCCAACAAGCCTACCCAAATTCGCTTATTTTATTTGTTAAATGTGTTTTGGAGAAGAAGAAGAAGAAGAAGAAGTTATTACTCACAAGCATGCTCATTTGTTTTCTTTTTGTGTTTTTCTAAAATACAAAATGCAATAACTCTAGGACTTTGTTGTTGACTGAACTATAGGTTTTGTAGAAGCACAATAAAAATAAATAATTTACTATAGGCATCCCTCTATTCATACTAACATTGTTATTTTCTCTCCTCTTGCTCGAGTAAAATATAAGTGCCTTCTTCATTGTTATATATGATTTCTTTCTGCACGAATACTAGAATTCTATGCACTGCTGTAATCTCTTTCTTGATGTTTTTCACTTTCCTTAAGACAAAATTTTTGTGGCAAACAAAGCAAAAGGTTGGGATTAAACACTGGGCAAAGTGGGGGTATTCAGTATCCAGCCGCAGACGAATTTTTCAAAAAGTTTAAGTACAAGTCTCCAGTTTTCTTAATTCTAATAATAATGCGAATAATAATTAATTTAAATACCTCAAACAGAGTGGGTACAGATTCTGACGTGAAATTTCAAAAGTCCTAAAAAGTACCATTTCCATCCCAATCCCTGTGGCACACGATTTTGATCTGTCTTTATTTTTTGAATGGAATAAAATAAATTATTGTTTTATTCGCGAAAAATGCGTTTAATACACCAAATTGACTCCCGTGACTCGTTTTACCACATGAGAGTAAAATATAGTAAGGTTTTCTTAGAAATATTAAAAGTTTCGTGGTGCCTATTCAAAAAAGTAGGTCAGATCGAAGCACTGCTGTAGCATGTTCCTTAAACCAAATGAATAATTTAGGGAAGAATATTTTTTATTGACTGCCCTTTTGGTCTAGTACTTTTGACAATCCTACTTTTGTCAACTTACAGGAACACGACATTTCAACATCTAAGCCTAAATATCAGCAGTATGTTGATTGGTCATGTCTTATAAGTCGACAATATAAAAATTTGTCAAAAACACGACACTGACAAGGCTATATGTGGTACTTATTTAGATTAGGCCACACCTCGACTTTGTGTACATAGTCAAAAACCATTTTGATTACACAGAATTTATTATTCGGGAAAGTTTCGGGAAGTTTTGATCTGTTCGCTGCCGCAACCTCATTTCATTGCCACAGATACAAGTTCCCTTTTCATGAAGGAGACCAAGATGTTGGAACCACTCTTGAAACTGATTATCCCACCACTGCACTCGATCAAAGACATCTTTCAGCTTGAAGCCTCGAAGTTCTTCCATTGCAAGTAATATCTAAATTAGAATCGTGTAATCACAATCTTTGCATCCTTGCAAATAATAAATTCTGTGTAATCAAATTTTTTTTTGACTATGTACACAAAATGTCGAGGTGTTGCCTAATCTAAATAAGTACCCTATATGTTATCAACCCGACTTGTATGCCTTAATTCCAACTGTTTGCAACAACAAAAATATAGTTAAAAATTTTTTGAGCTACATTGATTGTTTAGCCAGTCCATTTCGGATTTGCAGCACAGCCATTTAAATAAGCAATCTATTTGTGTGATTCAATTTCTTCTCTAGTCAACTCTCGTCATTTCTAACAGTGTGTTTTAGCCATGTTAATTAAAGCCTTTAAAGATTTCTTCTTTTTCTTGTGTAATCTTTCCATATTGAACAATAAAAACGTTTTAAAAAATTTCTATAAAAACAGCAAAAAAGCAGAGAAAAAAGTGGTAAAATGACACAAACAATAAACTCGTCGAAATCAATGTTGACAGCCGAAAACAGCTGCTGCTTGCTGGTTATGTTGTGGGATGAAGCAGCACCATCTTTTTTCCAATGTCAATCACGTTCAAAATCTGCTTCTTCAGCATTATTACTAACTTTTTGACGCAAAAATGAGACATTTATTAGCAGTGGTTGACTAGTAATAGTTGTGGGAATGCATACTTCCAGGTCGGAAACTATCGAATTATTGGCTGGCCTCTCGGGTGTGCGATTTTGTGAAACTCTACCACAGAGAAACAGTAAATTGGATGGTGGTAGATCTACTGGCTGTATTGCTGGAGGGAATGACGTAAATAGATTAGTGGATCTGAACTGCCACAAGTTCTTAAGCTCAGGGTCTGTGAGCAGGTGGATGAGTGAGTGGAAGTTGTGTCACGAGGCCAGATACAAACAGACGGTGGGTGGTCAGTTTTTAGACTTGGAAATGTAAAATATTGATACGAAGTTTTTCACGAAAATATGTCGGCTTTTCTACCACTTTCAGAAGAAATTATTCGTAAAAAACCCCAAATATTCAGGTGAAAACTTTCCCACACGAGAATTAATAGGCAATGGTCCTTTCATGGGCGATACTTTTTTTTGTACCGAATTTACTTTTTTCTGTACCAAACCTAATTTTCTGTTCAAGATCAAACAAATTTTGCATTTTAAGCCAACATTTTGCGAGAACTCAAATTTTAAAGACATTAAATGACTTGGATTGCTCAGAATCCCACCCCGGAGTGGCCGGAAGTCCCTCAAAATTGGTTTTTTGGGAGTTTACTAGGGGGGGGGGTAAACTTTTGGCAAAAAATCGATTTAAGAATTCCAGTCCGATGGGCTAAATCGCTAAGAATTCCATCCTGAACCACTCCAAACCATCCTAAACGTCGAATGCTGTTGGTAAAGAAATTTAGGCGCTGCCAGGTATACCCCCAAATGAAATTTTTTGAACTTTTTCAAAACACCATTTTAACCATTTTAAGCATTTCCTACACGTTGAACACGATAAAAAAATGTTTTCACCTACTTTTTTTCTATAAAAAGTCGATTTTTTTAAATCTTGAATTTTGGTATTTTTAGTTGATTTCTGTTCATTATAACTTAGTAAATCAGATGTTGAGGGTATCTTGACCCCAAAAAGATGGAATTTGAACATAGTTTTGTTAACTGGGGCCTACCGCATAAAGAAGCCATGGTATGCATACATTTTTTATGCATCCAGAGTCACTTTCGAGTGATTTGTGTCTGAGGTATGTGGGTGTGCGCATCTCAACCCCAAGCAACCAAGCCCCCCTGCGCCTCCGAAGGCGCACTCACTTACCTTAGACATAATTCCGAGCAAGACTCTTGATCAAAAAGGCTCTTTTTGCCCAGCTCCAGTGACCAAAACATGGTAAAACAGCCAAATGGTCGAAATTTCAAAATGCCCAAAACTCAATTTTTTATTGACCAGAACACAAAAATAATGTCTTTTTTGAACTTCTGAGGTGATTTTAGGTTGATATAGGGTGTTTGGAAACACTTAAAAAAAATTTATTTGGGGGGAGGGGTATACTCCGGTAGGGTCGAAATTTAAATTTGATAAGAAAATTACCGAGAACTGAAGGCTTTACAAATTTGCCGGGAAAAGTTATTAATTTGCCGGGAAAAGTTATTAATTTGCCGGGAAAAGTTATTAATTTGCCGGGAGTTCACATATAGCCGATTTGTAATGTATATTAGTAAACAACTTCAAAATAAGACATCAACAAATATTTACAGGCAGACATAGGTGTTCAATGCAACATTGGATACCAAGAAAAAAGCCATACTTCCAAACGAAACATTCCAGTCCCCCTTGCTTCAAACACCACCACCATACAACCAGCAGAACAGGTGAATGAACCCACCAGTTCCATCGCCTCAGTGCTACCACCTGAGGAGGAGAGCACCAAACGCTGGCTCTTCGATACTTCCTACGTCTACTTAGAAGACACAAAAGCATCAGGAGAAGATGCAGCAAACTTCTTATCAGCAAGTTTCATGACCACCACCAACACAACTGAGACGCAAACTTCGGAAATGGACTTGTACAGAAGAGCTTCTTATCTAGAAGAATATGCAGCCAAAAGGGTGTTTCAAATGAAGGACGATAAGGCTAGTGGATCGGCTACATGCAGCAAAGTATTTACCGATTTAAAGCACAGAATATTTCGACTGTTTGTTTGCTGCAAAGTATGTTGTTGTGGAAACAGCTGCAGATGCGTAAGTTTTTTTTGAATGCCAACCGATGTTTTTTAATTTTTCAATGTTTTAGACTAGAAGAAGGCCGCGAGATTCTATCAAAAGAAAGTCAAAAACTAGCAGAACTTTGAAAAAATTTTCTTTTAAAGAGGAAAATATGGAAGACTTGGAAGAATTCAGCGATAGAAGATCACATAAAGAGTCTGAAAAGGTATATCTTGAGTAAAAAAGTGTACTAGTCTTTTAAAATCAGAAATGCCCAGAGCGGTGCCTGATGCCCAAAATTTTTATCCTGTGAAGATGGGAACGATACTTGGTCCCGGTCACGACACCAAAAATTTCAGCTAAAGTCTCAGTTTCGTAGTTCTAAAACATATTGAAAAATGTCAGTCCTTTGGACAAGATTTTTTCCAAAAAGCCGTTCTCAAAAATTTTTGAAAACTTACCTTTTGACCTTAGAATTTTTTTGGTCCCGACCTGGTCCCGACCTGGTCCCGTTCCCGAAACGGTAATTTGGGTATAAATTTTTTTGTCTAAAAAATCCCAGTCCGAAGTCCAGAAATTTATTTTAAAAAGTCTTTGTCCCAATTTTTTCGTTGAGTTATTTTAAAACAAATTATAGATTTAAAATGTTCAGCATGCACTAATTCACATTCAAAATAGCGTGAAATGTGGTAAATAAGCCTACAATTTTAAGCATAAATTTCAACCTAAAAGTAATCTGTACACTTTTGACAATCTAGGTCGACATTTTCCCTGATGAAAAGAAAATTACGCTTTTAAACGATCTGGATGGCGAAGAAGTAGATGTCCCTATTGACACTAGGCAAAACGTCAAACGATCAATACCGAGAAGAAAAGCAGGAATGGACTTGCCAAATGATATGAAACTTAAAAAACGACCTACAAATGGAGAGCTTATAATAGTTACCACCACATATGTTTAAAATTTCAATATAAAAGACTTCTATTCCGAATTTGTTTATTTCAATTACACAAAATACTTGACGTAAAGAATGTTTATTTACAGTTTGTACACTTGAAAAAAAACAAAGAAACACCCGTGTTTAGATTTAGACAACAGAAGCAACGAAGAAACTATATGATATAGCAACTTCCTTACTGAAAACACTTTTGAGAAACAGAGAATAGAGTTGAAAACACAGACCACGAATCAAGGTTTCACATTTAATTATACTTTCTTGTGGTAGCCCATCTTTAGAGAATTAGAATTGGCCGAGCAGCCAGTTAGAGACGTCGAAGGAGTGCTTGTCTCAGAGCTAAAAAAATTGTTTAGAAAAGCTAATAAACTTAAAAGTGGAAAAATACTATTATTCTTGTGTTTTGCAAAATTTGGCAAAATTTAGGGGGGGGGAGTATTCGCTACCAGGGTCGAACAATTTAACACACAAGTATTTTTCCACTCAAGCAAAGAAGACACCTCCAGCCAGGTTGACTTGGTCTCCCAAGTAATGAGGGTAGTTGATTGGGGTTGAGAGGCGGTGTTGTCGTTAATTTAGTCGAATTGTAATGGTTACACGTTGTTCAAACGTAAATAAGTGTGACTGTTGTGCATTGGGTTAATTATGCTTCCCGGTTTTCAGTTTTTTTGTAAAAAATTGTTTTCTGTTGATCTTATTGCCGCAAATCGATTCTTACCAAAAAAAACTTACTTGGAGCTGAGCAGAGAAACATTGGCTATATCACTTTCACACTCGGAAGATATTCTCTGCTTGACTATCAAAGGACGAGCAGTATTTGGAGTGGTTTTCGACTTCTGCCTACTAGCCTTCAAATTCACGCTTCTATTTCTCTTTTTGTTGGCCTAAATATGAAAATAGAAAGTTTACATATTGATCTAAACCCAAACATACAGTTTCCTTTATCCACTTCAAAACAAAAAGCATTGCCAGAAGACATAAAGCAATTATGAAAACTCCAGCAGTCAGACCGACAGCATACAAGACCAAGTGATTTGAGTTGGAGAAGTCTGTTTGGTTGATCGCTTTCTTGTACATTACTTCTGTTTGTCCTTCGAACAGGTAAAGTTCAGAGTCTGCAAATAAGTAAATTGACACTTCGATTAAAAACCGACTAAAAAATACCTCTACAAGAGGGGCAACATGCATCCCCAGGAATAGGCACTGGATTTAGACATCTAGGACATTGCAGCTCAGTACATTCTAGATGACCACCCCCTCTACCGAGGCGACAAGAGCAATTCCTGCACGGGCCATCTCGAAATTCTTCGTTTAAACCATAGATGTTGCTGTTATGGATGCAGACAGCTCCGCTTGAAAGGTCATCTAGAAAAGTTATTGAATAAATAACTCGTTGAATATCATGTATTGAGAACCCACCAGAACAAATAGGACAGCACCTTCCCTTGATCATCAAAGAGTTTTTACATTTGTAAGAGGTTTCAGCACATTTCTGCCGGAAACATTTGACCATATTGTTAGCATCGCAATAGCAGGACGTGCAGTCATCCAACTTCCATTGACTACTGTTTGGCTGGTGACCGTTGCCTAGTTGGTCGATGCACATATTAGAATGCTTCAGATTAACAGCAGAAGTTTGGTTGAGCATTTCGCTAGATTCCGAACACCTTAAAACCGCAAAATCAATCAATAACTTTTAATAAATTTTCTCCCAATAAATAAAGCGTATAAAAATGCCGAAATAAAAACTTACTTAGCGCAACAAGAAGATGCGTTGTGTTTGTGAGGATGCTCACAAGTTAGGAGATTACATTCGGTCGCGGAACACAACACATGACCTGCAATACCCAGATCATTTACTGCAAATAAATAAAATCAATTAACTGACCCATTCGACAAGTGCAAGCAATACACTCATTTAACTGCCACGTCTCACCATCTACAAACAAACGACCATCTCCAGGACTGTGGCAAACCAACAATCCATTTTCCGGTTGATGACTGGCCTTTGGATGGGGTAGTGTAACTTGTGCAAGAGAACAACTCGGACAACAACCACCTAAACATGATTTAAAAAGAAGGTTTGGTATGCAAATGGTGTGAGACAAAATTACCTTTACGAACAACCCAATTCTCCATTGGACACTCGGATGGTCTATTTGGACATGAAATCAACGAGCAATACTCCTGTAAATTATGACTAAGGTTGGGTTGACACTTTGGAAAGCAAATGACCCGCTGATTTTACATAAGCTAAGATTTTTGGGCGCTAGGGATGAAAATATTATCAAATGCACACCTTTTTGTGCTGGCAAAAGCACTGTCTGCAATGGTTGTCTGTCCACCACTCGCCATTATCCCTTTCCACTAATTTGCCTGAGTTGGAAATAGAAAAACAATTGACATCGCCACTGTCCACTGTTTCTTTTTGGATCAAAAGGCGAGCATCAAACATATTTTTGGCAGTGCACTTGCACACTGAACATCCCAAAGAATTAGTTTTGAAGCCATAGAGACAGTGTTTGTAGCAGGAGTCTATAGGAGGGCATTTGGCACATTTGCACATGGGACAACCAATCACATCTCGCAAATAGCCGTGAGCGCATTGTCTAAATGGAAGTTTGGATCAAGCAAGGATATTTTCGGAGTTGTATGATGCTTACTTGTCGCAGTTGTCAGCAGTTAGAGCGGTGCAAACAGTTTCAGAGCTGTCCAATGATGGATGCCATCTCTCTGAAGGTGATCCCGCTGCACACTTGCACTCGAAACAACCCCATTGGTTCTTGAAGAGCCCGAATTCACAACGAAGAGGACATAGTTCAAGCGAAGCACAAATTACTGGAGTATCCACAACTAGTGGTTCTAAAAAAAGTTTAGACGTAGAGAAATATCCCGGCATATATATTTTTTGGTGAGCAGACTTTTACTTTACAAGATCGTTTCCGAGCTTCTGTAACAACAATTTAGTTTATTAGATTTTTTAAGAAAAGGCAGAAAAAATAGTGCCGTGGGACAGGAAAGCAAATTGTAAGGTTTTCAGCAAAAAATCATTCAATTTATTTGCTAGAATCCACAAAAAATTAATAATAAAAAATAAAACAAACCATCACAAATTGGACAGCATTCTCCCTTCACTTTTCTAGGGCTTTCACAATCCGATTTGCAGATAAACTTCTGACAGTGCCAACGAAAATCTTCGCCACAAGTGCAGCTGCAAAAATTATTTCCACCAAAAAGCGAAGAAAACTTTAAAATACTTTGTGCAATCATCTTTAGTCCAGAACTCGCCAATTTGTTTGTTAGTGGAAAGATCTTTGCAGCCAAGACAAATGGGACAGCACTCACCTTCCGGTATTCCTACCCAGTTACAATGATCTGTCAACGAAGGATATTAAAATCTATTGAATAAACTAAAAATTAATTTACGAGAAATAGTGGGACACTCCATTTTCTTACATAGTGCCACACCACCATTACAAGTGCATATCTCACAAGTGTCTTGATGCCATTCTGCCCCCTCAATAAATTTCTTGCCTTCATGAATGCAATAAGTTGGCAATGAGACCACCTAAAAAGTAGAAAGAAGTTACGAGTTTTAAAATTTGAATATCTCCTACAGATCCGCCACGTAATTACTTTTGAAAAGTTGACTCAGGTCAACAAATAAAAAAAGTTATATGGACGAAAAAGTGTTGAAAAACATTGCTGAATTATTTTACTTACAAAATACTATAAAATTCAAACGACACATGCAAATGTGTAAGTGCCAGGCGAGGTAGGCGGGAATCCAGAATTTCCAGATTTTAACCGCTGCGGAAATCCGGTATTTTCGGATTTTAACCGCGGCGGAAATCCGGAATTTTGTGATTTTAACCGCAGCTAAAATTCGGAATTTCAGTGTTTTGAGCTTATAGTACTGCAGGGGACACCGAATCGAGATTCGATTGCATAAGATGTAAATGAACGCTATCGAGGCTGTTTATAAAAGCAATAAAGGCATACGAATCTAGGAATAGGCTCAAAATACATAAATGAAGTAAAAATGTCTATTGCTTAAAAAATAATTTCGAGGCGAAAATCCCAAAATTCCTTATTTTCGCTGCGGTTGAAATCATAAAATTTCGGATTTTCGCCGCGGTTAAAATCTGGAAATTCTGGATTTCCGCCTACCTACAGTACCAGGTAGGGGTTCAAGCTAATAAGTGCCTACTCGTTTTGCCCTGGAATTTAACTAATAGCCCTAACTTTAGGGGTATTTAAAAAGTTTTAGTTTACAGGGTGAGTCAAAAAGTTCTAACATTTTTAAACGACCATAACTTTTTGTCCTGAATTGCTTTCAAAATTATGTAAGGCTCTAATCAGACTCCTGCGCAACACGAGTCGCGCAACAAACTTTCATCGGTTCCCACAGAAATAATTTTTATTTTAGAAGGCATACATTTAGTATTCAAAATGACCGCTGGGATCTAGCGAACATTTTGGCAATAAAACTTTTACAAGTTTATATTAAAAAAAATTAGAAAAAAGCAAAAAGTAAAAACAAGTCACGCAACAGCGTGCTGCGTGTTGCGCAGGTCAAGTAGCGCAGCACGCAGTATTAGCAAATAAATTGCCAAGTAGCGCAGCACGCTGTTGGGCGACTTGTTTTTTTTTGAATTTTTTAATATAAACTTGTAAAAGTTTTGTTGCGCGACTCGTGTTGCGCGGGAGTCTGATTAGAGCTTAAACGCAACTCGGCTCAGTTCTAGCAATTTTTTGGTGTATAATGTCAAAAACACGATTTTCGCTTGTTCCGCCCTGTGGTTTTGGTCTCAGTCTATGGATGGCCTTTGGATAGGGCAAGGTGCCCAACCACTGAGGACCAAGCAAAAATCGTTTTTGTGGACAGTATTAACAAATAAATTGCTATGAAAAACTGAGTCGTTCTGCGTTAACAGAATTTCAAATTTCGATCTAGACAAAAAGTTATGACTTTTTAAAAGTGTTATAATTTATTTTCATTTCACACACAAAAACTTACTGTAACCTGAGACTCCTCAGAATCAGTATTGTTGGCACTAACTGTTCTGCGCAGTGATTTGCAGCTAAAGTAATCGCAACATTTTCCTGCAAAGTAAAATTAACAAAAAATATATCTAAATGTATGGTTAGTCGATTCACCTGGCCGTCCACTACCCTTCTTCTCTATCACAACTGCTTGTGTGCTAGAACATCTGACTGGGGGACAGATGGCAGCTTGACACCGGCATCTAAATTTTTTTTGACCAGTCATCTTAACAACCTTATTAAAAGCTGCTCACTCAGAAATAATCGGACAGCAAGAGCCCTGGGGGACGTAAGCGGCTGGACGGAAACTGTCTGGTGGACAAGATTTGCCATCCTTGGAATAAAGATCGTAGGTCTCGGAAGAGTCTGGACATTTGGCATTTTCACAGTGTAGTTCTAAAGTAAAAAAGTCTGCTTCAGGTAAAATTGTAACAAAAAAAATAAGAACCTGGTTGTCTGCACTCAAATCTATCACAGCAAGAGCCTGGGCGATTGTTAGCAGAGGAGACAAGCACTCTTTCTAACCCTGACTTACAGTTTGGCACGTACTTATCACATTTCTACAAAAAGTAGAAAACAATTATTAAGCCTTAAATGAATGAAAAGTTCACAAACCTGTGGATCGCATTGGCAAATCGCTGGTTTAGCACAACACTCCCCTGGAGCGGGCAGTCGAATAATTGGACGCGAATCAAAAGGGCAGCTTGGAAACATGACTTTACACTTGGCCTTTAAACATCTTTCTTTATCTGTTTCTGAAATTAAGACAAATTATGTTAACGTTCAATGAAAATTTCGCATATGCGAAAATCTGACAAACTGCTGATTTTATTATGGTCCCTCCCCTTCCCCAACTACTTTCTGAATATTCTTACAACTTTTATCATGTGTTTTTTATGTAATAAATTAGAGGAATTAACAATCAGCAACATTAAATTGTTTAGTTCATTTAAGACACCCTTGGCCTATAGTGCTTCTTTGTTACATGCTTTTAATAGTTCCATTTCATGAAAATACAAAGCTTTTTTAATCTAGTGCTGTTATTATAGTCCACATCTGGGTGAGAATTAAAATAAAACAAAATTGATGATTTCATTTTGATTATTTGGCCCCTTTTTAAATTCGGGCTTCTATTTCAAAATATCATTTTTTGCAGTTCGTAAAAAATTTTATAGTCCTGGGCCAGGACTCCTGGCTAACATTTGCTGATCTACCCTGCGACTAGTGGTGGGCACCCCATTTTCGCCTCTTATTAAGTTCAAAAGCATTTTTACACTTTTTTCGCAGACATTTTTAAATTTTTTTAGACATGGTTGTAGCTGAGGAATTTTTCTACAAGTTTTTAATTTCTGAAATGTTCTTGGTAAATCTGGGGCCGAGATATAAAAGTTTTTCGGAAAAAAAAAATTTTTAGGAGCCAAGAGCCAAAAAACAGACACATTTTTTTAGATATTTTCAGCGTTTTCTGAACAATTTTTATAACATATGCCAATGATTAATTTTTATTGTTGTTGTTCACGTATTTACCTACCGTTTAAGCAAAAAAAGCCTAGAAAAGGTTTGATCACGAAAAAGTTCTGGGCTTAGGAGCCAAAATATTTTTTGGCGCCTAAAAACACCAAGTTTTGGCTCCTACGCCTAGAACTTTTTTGCATTTTTGAGCATTTTTGTGATTAAACAATAAGCAAAGACATGAACTACAACATAGAAAAAAATTAGAGGGTTATCAATAAAAAATTTTGGAAAAATATGCTGAATTATGAAGCTTAAAAAGTCACAGCTCAAAAAAGCCATGAAATTCACCGCTTCATAATTCAGCATGTTTTTCCAAAAATTGAGAAATGAGAAATGTCTGCAAAAAAAGTGTGGAAAATGCTTTTGAACTTAGCAAGAGGCGAAAATGGGGTGCCCATCACTGCCTGTGACCAAGGCATCGCCTAAGTTTATTTTTTTTTAATACAGAGAACTGCCAAAAAAATAAAATTTAAAAAGGCGCGAATTCAAAAAAACGGAAAAGGGGACAAACGGCTCAACGCAGATTAGACGGCTCATTTACCCCTAGAGTACATTACGAAAAATCGATGAAGAGATCAAAGCCAAAATTTCATGCTTATTTTTGTTTTATAATATTAAATTATCGACGCTACTGGAATATAACCCCTCCCCAATAACTTTTGGAGGGTACATAAAACCACCATTTTTGAAATTAAAAAAAATGCTGATACTAGTAACAAGGGACCACAGGCGCCTATCGGCGCCTCTATAGTATTTCGAAATTTCAATGAGGGGCTATGACTTCATTCATAAAAATAGGTATATCCCCTATTAGAACTCATTTTTTTCGTCTGTTCTTTTTTTAAAACGAAAGCTGACATTCTGGGGAACACGATGGTATTAGCGACAAAAGTGATTTCGCTATCTACGACCCGTTCTGGCCTTCGAAGTAAAAAAGCGTTACCCACCCACCCGCCCACCCACACATGCCAAATACTATATAACATGGCCAAGCCCTCAGCCTAAGGCCTACTGGTCTAAGTCTGTGGGGGGTGTCATATTGCAGTAGCACCAAATTTTCTATCATGAATAAAAAGTAATGCTACTTTTGTGATTTATGATAAACAAAAAAACAGATAAACAAACAACTGTAAACAAGCCGACCAGTCACTTATTTTGTTAGCCTTCCATACACTAAATGCAAATTTGGCTAGAAATATGGCACGTATCTCCCACTTTTGTTTTCTCCTTCTTTGTTTAAAAGCATATTCCCTTGTTGCTTCTGATGCTGCTTTTTTCCCTGATGCTATTCCAATATAAAAACCCTGTTTTTTGTTCAAAAAAGATGGAAAAAATCCGATAAAGACCATCTACAAAAGTGACAAAGACAAACACACAAACAAAGAGCTGGCTGCTTTAATCTTTTTATTTTCCCCTTCTCGCAATTTTTTCGCTTTCTTGCTGTTCGGTCAGCTGTTTGGAAGGCCTGGTGTTTGTGATTGTCTTTATAATGTTTTTTTTCCTTTTTAATCAAATGATGAAAGAAAAATGAAGCGGAA
Source organism: Ditylenchus weischeri (assembly GCA_029231635.1). Classification (NCBI taxonomy): domain Eukaryota; kingdom Metazoa; phylum Nematoda; class Chromadorea; order Rhabditida; family Anguinidae; genus Ditylenchus; species Ditylenchus weischeri. Next base: position 60,407 of record JAMRYI010000522.1, read on the forward strand.
GCAGGGGCAAATGGAATTTGAGAACGTCGTAACAAATGGTTATCTATCGCGTGGTTCGAAAGTTTTTATGATCAAGATGCTGTAAACGAATGCGAAAAATTTGGGCTTTATGTTTTTCCTAGCAAACTTCAGTTTAAAAATTTTTTCTTTTGTCAAAGACTCAGTGTCAAAAACTCAGGTTATAAGATTTTGAAAAAGCAATGTAACGGTTAGTTGTATCGCACCCTCAGTGTATCGGTGGTATACCGACGTTTGATCGAGAGTTGACTGTATAGCGATAGTAACTAATTATGCAGCTTTTTCGAACTGCACAAAAAATTAAACATTACAACTACCACTTAAAAACCCCATAATTCTCCAAATATTTTTCTCCAAAAGTAATTGACTCAACAAAAATAATTTTTATTACTGTTTTTCTTTCATCTTTCTAAGCAGCAAAGCACTTCAAAGAAATTCATTGACTGCAATATTATTTTTACTACTCTTGCTTTATGTCTAATCTTATAGCACGCACATACAGCTGACTATTTCTAGTTTTTGGTGCAAACACACGGCTCAATCAAATCTAGGATGATAATATGGGCAATAAAGCTGTTGCTCAACCTTTGTCTCCTTATGCACCCCCAGCCAACTTATGCTCCAGAACAAATGACTCTGGAAAAAAAGGAAGTGTTCATAAAACAAGCACCATTCGTCACCCCCTCTTTGTGGTGGTCAATAGATGAGAGAGAAAGGAATTTCGAGAATTTCCTCCCAGCAAAACAGCCCAATTTCCTCTTCTTCTATTCTATTATTAGTGTGAATCATACCTGCACACACATAAAACTGCATTGTTTTCAACAGCTGATCATATGTTTTGTATATGTTTGTTATAAAAATAATTGGAGGGGATCCTAGTCCTTATTTAATGGCTTGATCGAAGTTTACATGCCATGAAATACGCGCGCAACAAGATTTTTCACATATCCAATACAGGCAATGCTAAACAGGCGGATATAAAAAAATCTTAAGAAAAATTATGGTTTAATAAATCAGCATCCTAAAGTTTATTTATGCTGTCAGTTATTTAGAAGGTTATTTATGTTTTCAAGTGACCTTTGAAGTGGCTGAAAACTTTGTGATAGCGAGCATAGTTGTGCATCTCCAAAAAACCACCACCGCCGCCGCCGCCGCCACCGGCGGCGGCGGCGAAAATAAGTCTACCGCCGGCGGTGGCGGCGGCGCCGGCGGTGGCGGCGCCGGCGGCGAATATAAGGGCGGCGGTGGTGGCGGCGGTGGCGGTGGACTAATAAGGCGGCGGCGGCGGAAAAATTATAAATTTGACCAAAAAAAAAAATTTATAAATTTGACTAGAGAAACGAGTTCTGGATTTATTTTTTGGCTTTTAGTCACCATAGATGCTCAATATTGTAAAAATTTGCTCCAACTTTTTTAGAGCAGATCTAGGGCTTTATTTTCGACCATGAGTCACTATCAAAAATGCAAGTTTTTGATTTTTAATGCAAAAAAAGTTTTATTTAACTTTTAGCCTTGTATATGACGCAAAGTCTGCACTTTCAATTGATCTGTACTCAAATTTTTTGAGGAAAAAATTGAAAATATGATATTTATGAGCTATGTATACTTTTCGATTTTACGACGAAAGGCCGATAATAACAAAGTTGCATGAAAAGTAGGGTTGCTTTTCTTTCCGGACAGAAAAGATTTGGAAAGTTAGCCGGAAAGTTTTCCGGAAAACTTTCCATGCAGCAACCTTGATAAAAACTGAAAAATTAAACATGTCCAGAGTGGAGTTGAACTTGTGATCTCAACGAGATCTCGATACTCTCGAGAATAGCCCTTTTTTGCTATGTAAAAGTGTTTGACGGAAGGCTTTATTGCTGCGCCATGCAAACACGTCTAAAAGTTCAATCTGAACCTTTTTCATGTTTTGAAAAGCCGTGTGAATAAACCGTTGTGGGACATTTCTGAGTCGGCCGTTTCCGAGTCGGCCGTTTCCGAGTCGGACATTTCCGAGTCTATGTTTGAAATCAACCAAATCCTCTTCTGGTCAAAATTTGAATCAACAACATTTTATTCAACAAACAACAAAACAATAAATTCAATAGGATAACATTTTCTTTCAATCAACGTTACTTAGCATATCATCGTTTTTGTGCTAGACTCGGAAATGTCCGACTCGGAAACGGCCGACTCGGAAAAGGCCGACTCGGAAATGTCCCACAACCGAATAAACCACTTAGAATAAATGACCTGGTTGACAAAAGTTCAAAACTCTGAATTTTGTACACTCAAAATTTACGGTAGAGAAAAGATGCCGATTTTGGTTCAATTATAAGTTAGGCACCCTACTTTGAAATAACTTAAGCTAAAAAAGTCCCACCTGTACATTTTTTCAGGTTTTCGTTGTGCCTAAGTATACATTGGAGACCCTGGGCACATTTGCCAACCCCGTTGTCACAAACATCATTCAAACGTAGAACATTCGACCTGCTGGCCCTCTCAGAAATACAGTCAACGGTAGAAAAAGTGGTAGAAGCAAGTATAGCAGTCAATAATATCAAATAAAATCCAGTTCTTAGCCTTTTTCTGCCTTCAGAACCCATGTGGTTGGCCTGATGACTATGAGGATTACAGTTAACTGTGACTTGTCTACTGTACTGGCCACACTTAATTACCAAGTCTTCAGCTCGACTTTTCAAGTAATTAAAGCGGACTGGCTGGGATTGAAGGGCAGCAGAAGTGGAGGGTTGAGCTGTAGGGTTGCAGCAGCACGGCATTTCAGGGTGCTGGTGGAAAAGCAGCATTAGGGCAGGGCAATGGTCAGTTATTATTATAGAGCAGAGGAGATGATTGATGGTTATCCTAGTAGAATTTCTTTCTTTCCTTCATTTGTGAAAGATCCTAACACCAGATTATTATGCAAATTGGCGGAGGCGGAGTGTGCTAGAGGAGAATGGGGATTTCTTTCTGGAAATGGGGCATCACCTGAAATTGATGGGCGGGGTTAGCTGTGGGTAATCCAAAATACAATTTTAATACCGCAAAAATTTTTAGCTAAAAAAATCAGACCGAAGAGTATAGAGAGCTAGAGCAACAACTGTGCGTGTAGTTGTGGTAGTGTTTTGTTAAAGAAACAAGGAAAAAGCTCCGCCCTTGCGCCTTCTAGCTGCTGCCCTGATGAACTGCTGTTTGTTTGGCCTTTTGCATCTCTGACTACTGCTTAGATCATCTAGCTTTTCTTATCCCTACTCCGGTTGCTCTTTTTATGCTTGCAGACTTACCCATCGGAACAAGAGAAGAGAGAGAAAAGTTTCCCATGGCCCCTTTATTGAAATAAACAGGGTGTTTGGAAATTGATTATTTTAAATATAAGCTAGCGTTTTTGAGCGCCGATGACAATCCAAAATATTTTTTTTGTAAATTTTAGGCACAACTTTTATTCTCTAATCATTGCTAGGCTCATAAATCGGCTCTTTGAGGTCCCGCAGGTCCCGAAAAATATATGCCTTGGTCTCCCCTGTTGATTTTTTTGCAACTTTCAGGTAAGGACCGGTTCAAACATGAGTCCGCCAAATTCTAACCTTTAAAACCCCCAATAAATTTGTACACAGAAGAAGTTTACACAAATTGAAGTCGAAAAATCAAAACCGAAGGTCTCCAAATCCAAACTGTTGGTGAGATTACGGCTACAGCCTAATAAAGCCAACAAAGGATTTGATAAATCCGAAAAAAATATAGACTATCAAGCATTAAAATTTTGACAAATTTTGCAACACAATTGACACTTTGTGCTTTCTTACAAAAACAAATGCGATGCATAGCTTTTCGCTCGAAAGAACAGTCCCGCAGTCAAAAAAATTCAGAAAATAAAATTGAAAAAAAAACTACTTTGATAGAACGACACGTCCTAATTCAAAATCGTGTTCTTGGCATTGTGTTTTTAACCCACTTTTTGCAGCCTACTCTTAGAAGAGTTACCACTTATTTTGTAGCTAGTGGGATGAGCTAGAAATTGAGGGGTAACTTGCTTGACAGAATTCTTCAAAAAATGGGTCAAAAATAGGAGGCCGAAAACACGATTTTGAATTAGGGAGTGTCGTTCTATGTGAATGAATACGGCATTTTAAAGAAAAAATTGCAACACCAATAAAATAGAAATAGCAGCAAGCGAAAATAAAGTGAATCAAAGTGGCAACCGGACATTTAGCAGAATTTTGAATAAAATTCGGGCGAAAACAACCGAACTTCATTCAAAATTCTGCTAAATGTCCAGTTCCCAATCAAAGTCTCGCTAAAAAGGGAACCCCACGAACTGTAAAATGGAATTCTCATATTTCGAAGAGTTTATCTTGTAGAGCATAGTCGTAGAGCATAGTCGAATTACAATATAGAATTTTAATATTTTTTTACCCACAGACAGAAAAAATCGAATCTGGAGGCTCGAGAAACATCAAGCCACGAACTGACTTGCTCCCCCTGTTTTCTACAGTCAAGCCTCCGTACAGTGACACCCTGAAATGTTCATCCCCAACTGGGTCCGACACTTTTTTTCCACATATAAGTTTGAAACAGTGTCAGACCCTGCTTTGGCTTTTGGCGGTGTCACTATATCAAGGATAGATTATAAACAAATACGTTTTTAAGAATCCACAGGGGGGACCGAGGCAGTCTGTTACTCGATGTTTCTCGAGTTTCCAGAATCGATTTTTTCTGTCTGTGTGGAAAAATATATTAAAATTCTATATAGTAAATCGACTATGCTCCACAAGATGAACCCTTTAGAGTATGCGAATTCCAATTTACAGTTCGTGGGGTTCTTTTGTAAGACAAAAAAATGCCTAAGTTTTTTTCCTACACCCTATATTGAGCTAGCAGGCAGAAAGGGTTAAAGAGACGAAAATCACGGAAATCTAGGCAGTAAGAGAGCAGCAAAAACATCAACGTAATCAACAAAAGAGGAAGGCTGTGGATGGCAGTGGTGGTGGCAACACCAGCAAGTTAACTATGACTATTACTGCTCTTTGGTAAGGTCCTTTCCCACAGCTTTTTTCTGCTGCTGCTCGTTTGCCTGAACAATAAATATGCTTTTTGCTGTGAAATTCCTGTCAGAACACACTTTTTGATTAGCTTTGCTTGTTTTGGAATAAATTTCTTTTTGAATAATTTGTAAATATTTTTACTCCAACATCAAAGATCAGGTTTGTTTTAAGACAGTTGTGTATTTCATCAACTATTACCTTTTCTCTCTATCTTTCTCCCATTTTTTTCGTATAGGAAACTTAATATGGCAAGATCAAATTACACAATTTGACTTACAAGTATTGTTGACAAATCGAAAATAGGTTCTCTTTTTTGCAGGAAATGCTGGAAAACTTGATCGATTTGTTTTCAAAACAGAATATTTTTGTTTTTTCAGCAAAACATTTTGCTCTGCAATAAACAAGTGAAACAGAACAACAAAAAAGGTTTTTGCACCAAAAGTTGTGTGAGTCACAGACAACAAAAGCCATTTAAGAAAGATGCCCATAAACACTTTTTGGGAGATGGTCACATAAAATTAGAGGGATTGCTCCTTTTTCCTCTCACACACCCAATTTTCGGATCAATCCTTTTATATGAGTTTCACCATTAAGTGGTGCTCTAAAATGAGGGATACATTTCGGTAGATATCTAACAACAAAACTACAGTAAAATTTACAGTTGAAGTTTTTCCAAAGACAACTTTGTGTCTCGTAAATGTACTGGGCAATCTACTAAAATCAGACCCAAGCCAGATAATTTTGCAAGTTTTGCATAAAAACAAGGATGTGAATGATCTTTTTCTTTCCGCGATTCCGTCCATCTCTTTCTCATTTGTGACCATAGGTGACCATAAAGCTAAGATTTGGAAACACTTTTATATAAATTTCGGACCGCTCAAAAACTAAAAATTCGTAGATTTTGCAACTTTTTCCGGACTTTCGCAGGCCCGTTTTAAAAAAAAATTCAGAATAACAGCCCGGAGATTATAGAAATATATTATATAAAGAAATATATAAGAAATATAAGAAATATATAAAATTATTAGCTTTAAAATGAAATGTAATTTTCTAGTGGCCGAATAAGAAAGAGATAGACAAGATTATCGAAAACAAAGTCCGCGCACAAGTCTGTTTTTCTGAAGCATTTTTTTGCAAAATTATCTGGTTTGATTTTAGCAGATATTGAAGTTAGGCACTCAGGAGACGTAAAGTTATACTTATTTTCTATTTCAAAATTAAAGAACTACAGTCAACAGAAATATAACAACCCCCGCTATAGTGACACCTTGCAGACGATTTGGTTGGTTTTGTCTAAAATGCCTTAGAGTAGACCTTCGCTATAGTGATACCCCGCTATAGTGACACCCAATTTTAAAAAATTTGTGTAGGTAGCCCCTTGTCCTTGGGTTTTAATTAATTGACAATTCAGACACATGCACTACATTTATTTTGCTTTATCCCAACAACTACTGACAATGCAACAACAAAGTATAACTGATTATTCAAAATGTCTTCCTTGAGCATCGATGCGGCCTGAATTCGTCATGGAAAATCATCGACGATTCGCTTCAGCGTTTCCACATCCAACTTTTCCCACTCGCGCTGCAATGTTTCCTTCGGAGAGTCGAGACTTTCATGCGGTCGTCGGCAGGCACGTCAATCATCGTTCGGCTTATTTTCCCTTGCCCACGGTCGAACTGTCTCACGAAGAATTTTCTGTCGGTAATATGCTCCATGAATCCATTGAATCCATTGAATCCATCGGAATCCATGAAGACGGTGAACACGGTAAGACGGTACAAACAGTAAAAAAGCGAAAAACGGTCAAAAGTGACATTTTAGAGTGACAATTGTCATTTTTAAACACTTGTCAAAATAAAATTCACTCAAATTTTAACTAAAACAAAAATTGCAGGTTTTTTTTGGGACACCCTGTATAGTTTTGCTATTTAGACCCGCAACTCTCAATTTAAATCCAGAAAAATGTGCATGTTATTAGAGAGTTGCGAGTCTAAATGGCGAAACTTTAGTGTTTACCGACCAGATTTCGACCAGCAAAATCGTAATCCTTGCACTCTTTTAGACTATACCAACGCATCAGAGCTGTCAGAAGATTTTAAAAATTGAGTTAAAAAGGTGTTAGACCTAGACGGGAACGAACTTTTGGTGTAAACATCAAATCTACAGTTGACTGTATTACCATTTGCAAAACCCTCGATATAGTAAAACTTTTCAAAAGGTTGTACGAAAATCCCCGCTATGGTGACACCCTCGCTATAGTGACACCCCAAGGCCGGTCCCGAGGGGTGTCACTATAGCGAGGGTTGACTGTATATGAAGAAAATTAAATGAAAAGCATTTTTTCAAGGATCATGTTTTGTTTGCACAAGCACTACTCAAAGAAGTTGATAGCTGGTGAAAGCATGGAATTTTTTTTGCAAACAGGCTTTAGATCATCACACACACAAAGAATTTTAATTTAAATACTTTTTAGAATCTGACGCCAGATGTTTGTCGTGGTCGCTTTGTATATGAAAAGTGTGAAAAGATGAAATAGACGCGTCGAGTCGACAACCCTGCTCAAAACTAAAGCATAAATACAGTTAAGCTTCTATATGAAACAATTCTAATATAAAACCACTTTTAATATAAGACCACTGATGGTACCTCAGGTCCCGGTATGGTCTTATATCGAGGCTCTATCACTAGTTCGAATCCGCTGCTCCGAAAAAGTAATAATAACAACATGAAAGTGGAGAAAGAGAGAACAGAAACACAACACAACAACACACTACTTTTGTGTGTGGCTGCCTCTAAATGAATCATTTAAAGCTGTAAAATTGGAAGGCACATGTTTTAGCCTAGTTTCCAGCCTGCTTCAGTCATTGTTCTACAAAATGCTCACCCACACACAAAAATGATAAATACAATTCCTAATTCTCTAAAAACTTTTAGGAGAAGAAATTTTTGTGCTTTTGGATTCAGTTTTGGTCCTCTTCCTTTGCCTTTTTTTCTTTTGTATAATGCCCGAAATTTTTGCTCTTTTTGAGGAAAATGGAAAATGGTGTGTGATTGCCTGTACTCTTTATTCTTCTACTTCTAAAGGAGTATTTTTGGTTGCAAGAAGAATGATTCAGCTCCAAGTCCTACTTTTTCGGCAAAAAGTAATAATTCTAATTTTTAACTTTTTATAATACAATGGCTTAAGAGTTATTTTTAACGCTAGCAAATATTTGTTGCTTAGTGTAAAAAACCGAAACCATACCTGTTTCGAAATATTTATTTTGAAAATTGGGCTTTTCGATGACATTACACTCTAGTTTGAAGGTCAGATTTTGAAATATTCGTGCTCAGCAACCCCCGGATACCCCCAGGTAACCCCCAAGTATTGCTACAGTCAAGAATCCTCGTGTTAAAGCAGCAAAATGTGTCGAAGAAAAATTTCAGATATATTTGCTTTTTTACTATACACGTTTGAAGTGTTTTACTAATGGCTCATTCACGTTCTTCGAGTTCGAGCTCGCTTTCGAGTTCGGATTTTCGGCTACGTGAACACCTTTGATCCGACTCGAACTTAAACTAGAACTTGAACGCGAAGGTCATTTTCATTTTCTGTCAATTAAAAATTTTAACATCTCAAAAACATCGTTTTTTTCCAAACTTTTTAAAAATTCAATTCTGATTTTGGATTCTTCGTTAAAAATCTGCCTGGAAAGCTTAGGTTTAAGCTCAAATTCAATTTATTCAGAAAACCAAAAATTATGAGAGTAAAAGACAGATGTTGTGGAGTCAAACGTTATGTTAGCTTTTGCTTCTCACCCCTTCATCAATCTATTCATGCAGTTATTTATAGGAAGGAGACCTAATTACAATGTTTATAGGTTGTATGTATGAAGGGATTGATTTGGAGGAGCCATGTGTGAAGAGGAACAGCCAAACAAACCCAATTATCTAGCTAGCTATTTTCCTCTGCAATCCATTTGCATAAGCCAAGCAGACTGTTTACACAGCAACACAAACATTTAATTAAATGCCAAGTGGTATTTGAACTAATTTTTGTGCAAACACCCGAATTCCTTTGACTTGAGCATTTAATATAAAAGCAGCAATTGGATGAGGTAAAACTCAAAATGAAAAGAGATTTAATGCATTTTTCTACAAAAGAAAAGTAGAATTGGAACAGTCTCTAATGTGATTTATATATGCTCGGACACATAAAAGGAACTTTTCTTTATTAATTCAAGTTTTAAGACAGCAATTAGCCACTACTCAAAGTGCACTTTTTAAAGGACTGCAATTGCATTTTTTGATTTTGGAAGAGTAGTGTTTATTAGCAAAAATTTTTTTAAATGACAATTCAAAATTAATACAGTCAAACCTCGGTTAAATGGCACCCCCAAAAGTTCGTTCGCGCCTTGGGTCCGACACTTTCTTTAGCTCAATTTTCGAAGTCTTTTGCTAAATGTGATTCGCCAGTCTAGTCCGAAATATCGCAAGGATTCTGATTTTACCATTCCTTTTTGAAAATCAGGTACCGGATAACCGATGTCCGCGGGTCTTTATAGCGAAATTTCAAGATTTTGAAAAAACGAATGGCAAAGTCAGAATCCTTGCAATATTTCGGACTAGACTGGCGAATCACATTTAGCAAAAGACTTCGAAAATTGAGCTGAAAAAAGTGTCGGACCCAAGGTGGGAACGAACTTTTGGGGGTGCCGGATAAACGAGGTTTGACTGTATGAAAAATAAAGTGATTAATGGTGTGATTTTCAAAGCATCCGAGAGTCCATGCTGAAATAAAGCGGTATTGTTAAGTTAGTTATGGGACTTGTTAAAAGGATTGGTTATAGCAGAATATTTGAAGAAGACGATTTCTTTTTTAATTTTTTTGATTTCACCAGTAAATTTTTTTGGTATTTATCTGCGGTTTTTATTGTAAGTTTTAAAATTTTTAGCCTAGGATTTTAGCTTTCTCACAAGCTATTATACTATACTATAAATATTCAAATCTACGCTAACTATGTTTTTAACGGCGTAGGTACTTTTTGCCCCTTTTTTGCATTTCTGCAAAAAGGGACCAAACGAATTACGTCATTCGTTTTGGTCCCTTTTTGCAGAAATGCAAAAAGGGACCAAACGAATTACGTCATTCGTTTTGGTCCCTTTTTGCACTTTTTGAATTCGCTTTTTTGAATAACAGTCATAAACTATTTTTTGTAAGATAATTAAACCTAAGAGTGGGTAGGGGAACCACCTGGTACCTCCGCTAAGTGAATATCCACCTCCAGAATCCGAAATTTCGGATGTAGCTGTGAGCATTTAAAAATCATTTTACCTCATCCAGAATTGCGTCTTGAACACGGTTTGATAATGCTAAAACAGCGATTTGATAAGCACGAACCCCAGTTCTGGAGAAGTGTACCGTAGGTTATCCAGCTGGTTCTCTCATAATTTTGATTAAAAAAGATTTTTTGAAAACTAATTTAGATAATCTAAAGATGGTTTAATGAAATACATAAAAACGAATTTCCAAGTTCCAAGTAATTATTTTTTATAACGCACTTTAAAGTTTTCCCATCACTATATCAAGCCATACTCATCAAAATCTTTATTCCATGTAACATCAGATAAACATAACACACATATGCAATTAACAACTGACAAAATCAAAGTGATAATTTCGGTACCTGAGCAGAGATGTTGGAAAGCCAGAAACCAGTGAAGTTCTGATTTAAAAATAAACCTACATGCAGCAAGTCTAGTGAAACCCCATATATAATACTCACAGTTGTGTACTCAGAGGAAAAGTAGATGAATTTGATTGGTTCCTGAGGCTGGAAGAGCACAAAATTTCGCTCGTATAGACGGGCGGCAAGAATAAGCAGTGACGAATTCCCCCAGTGCTTTCTGTCGCAAAATTGTTCATCTGCAGTGGTGTGATGATTCTCATCTATTCAGCTTTCAAATAAAAAAAAGATCTCGTCAAAGTACCGCAATTAAAAAAGTTATGGCGAAAATGAATTCATCCATTTATGTTGGGCCACCCTATAAATCGATCGCATTCCTTTTATAACATGGAACCCCTTCTTGAAGAATTGGAACACATCTGCTACCGAAACTTCCTTGTTCTTTACAGTTTGCAGCATCTCGACCACATATGTGTTAGTCCAAGCAAAAAGTTTCATCTTAACAGAAAAATGTAGTAAAAACTTCAGCAAACTTAGAAGAAAAGCAGGTGGAAAAAGTTTATAAACACCTCAAAAACATGAAAAACTATGATGGGAAGGCGCGAATTCAAAAAGTGCGAAAAAGAGGCCAAACGAATTACGTAATTCGTTTGGCCTTTATGTAATTCGTTTGGCCCGTTTTTGGAGAAATGCAAAAAAGGGGCCGAGCCCTTTGAGACCTCCGCAGGGTGCCACTATAACGGGAGTGCCACTATATTGGGAAGTTAACGAAATGATAGAGTGGACTAATAATCAAGCTTGGGATTAGAGGTAGGCTTTTTAGTTTGATATTTGCACAAATTCTTCAAAACTAACTTGTTTGCTTTGACTGAGTTGGACGAAGATATAGACCTAATTGAGCCGTGGTTTCCAGATGGTGGTTTAGATGTATTCAGCACTACTGTTGTTGCTTGAGATGGCTGCTGGACAAATATATTGTGATTTTGAGCCTTATCAAACTGTATCCTCCTTATTTTCTCCTCTAATTCATCTATTTCACTGGGTATATGAATGCCAATAGCTAGTTGATATATCCATGCTCCTAGAATTCCACCCAAAAGGGGTGCCAATACTGGAACCCAAAACCATTTATAGTTTCGAAAACTAAAATTTGAAAATTAATAGCATTATAAGTTTGAAGTGATTCACCTGAATACTTTCCATCCATACCCCACACACAAAGTGAACAGTCTGGGTCCTAGATCTCTGGCTGGATTCACTCCTCAAAAAATTAGAATAATAAATACAGAAATATAATACTAATTCATCAAACATTAATCTGATTAATACACAAAATTTTTGCTTCGAATTTTTTTTTAAGTGCGATTAACTTGCTCTTTACAAGTTCAAAAAATGTCATATAAAAGATCATCCGTCAATATAGTCAACCGTTCATTCAATTGCACCTTGCTTCAGTCTTCAGCGGTGCTTTTACCCTATTTTCTCTATTAATCTTCCACTCTTTAATAATCCCCCACCCTACGAACCTTATATCTAAGCCTAGAGCAAACATTTCGCAAACCTTTAATTACCACGTGTTCACTCATAACACTTTTCAGATTTTGGTTGAGCACCCGAAAATCTCAAAACCGACCTCAAAATTTTCCGATTTTTATGGGTTGAAAATTAATCTCCCATGGGGGTTTAATAGAGAAAATACGGTATAAGACGGTTGACTGTGATTATGCAAAAGATTTTTTTTTAATTACGATCATGGCGTAAAATAACCCAAAAATAGCGGCAAGATGTATAGGAGCTTTTTGACGCTTTAAATATTACCGAATCCAGCATTATATCCAAAAGCTGTGCCAATCAAAGCCAAAGACAGTCCAATCAGTGCCGACTGAAGCCATAAATCTATACGATTGCGACGGTCAGTTATCATGCCAATACAAATGCACAGAAATGCTGTGCCAAACACCTTAAAGCAAACTGTTAGAAACCTGTATGCTGTTATCCCGCTAACCTACCTGATCAGTAATGCCTCCAAAAGTAGAAAGGTGATCCGCTGGGTAAGTTGCAAATATTTTGGCAGTTTGTAAATGCCCAGTCACATATCTTTGACCACCATCGAATGAATTTAATGCGTCTGAAGACTTAATATTTTATATTTCCTCTGAGTAAAGCTTGTTAAAAAAACGTACCCCAGTACAACACAAAAGTAAGCAGAGCTCCAGTAAAGCCACCGCCGACTTGGGCAATCACATATAACAACAATCGAGCCAACGAAATTTGTCCGAATGAGTAGAAAAATAGGGAAACAGCTGGGTTCAGATGACTTCCTGTGTTTGCAAAAACAATTTACTGATAAAATATAATTGCTTCGATACAGACCAGATATTCTTTGACCCAATTGAGTGGCAAAAGTGAGTGCCAAAGCGAACCCTACTGGCACTGAGATGTATTCGTTGTTACGACCTCTGCTTAGCACGGTCTGTGCAAGAACGGAAGTGCCTGCCCACTAAATTGTAATAATATGTGAATTTAATAGGTAACCAATTTTCTTATATGTGTCTTTTTAGGGTTATTACAGGGGTTGATCGCGTTCGTTTAAACAATTAAACGGGCTTAAACATTAAACGGATCAAACGATAAACGGTTTCAAAAAACGGCGCTTAATCCGTTTTTCGGTGTAGATAAAATGATGATTTTTCTGCATTCATTGGAGAGTGTACATTCTTTTCTCTCCGTTTTCTATATTTTTGTTCATTGAAGAGAATTTTTACAGATGATAGCATTTGGAAACAGAAAGTTGCCGTCGGCTCAATGCTTGATTCTCGGGAGGCCAACCCTTTTTAAGGCCATTTTAGGCCATAAAACTAGAATCGAGCAATGACTAATTAGTCGGCTTATTAGCATGAGTAATTAGCCAATCACTTTTAACTTTTTGCCCCTAAAAATGTTTTGAGAAATTCATTTAAATTTTTTCTGTGTAATACGTATTTCTAGAATCATCTGCTTCTAACATTTTATTATTTTTAACCGTAATTTAAAAATTCTTTTTTTTTGGAAAAATTTGCCTCATTCCCACGCTGTTGTAGTCATTAGCCGATTTTCGGCTAGCTAATTAGCGGCTAGTTAGATGGCTAATTAGTGAGAAAGTAATTAGCCGGCTAATTACCCAACTCTACCTAAAACGATAAAAAAAATGTTTGTCATTTTTGGAAAAAATATTTTCTGAGCAAGTTCCGATCAAGAGTCTACAAGGGCTTTCTGATGATACCAAAAAAATGCATTTATGTTCTTATTTTACTGAAAAAATTGGCTTTAAACTTTGTCCGGGAACTTTTCGGTCGCATGGTAGTTCAGATTTTCACCGAAAAAGTACCGTATTTACTCTATTTATACTCCATGGGGGATAATTTTTCAACCTCCCGAAAATCGGAAATTTGAATTCGAAATTTTCGAGCGCTCAACCAAGATCCGAAAAGTGGAATCGGAAGGACTCGTAGGCATAGTGACCGCGATAAGCGAAAATTGGACGGCGTCCCGTCCGCCGTCTTGACGTTTTTCGCCGGCCGTCCGACCGGCCGTCCTTAGATTTTTGCGTTCGGCCGGCCGTCCAACCGGCCGTCCTTCAAAAAAAAAATTTCGCCGGCCTTCGGCCGGCCGTCCAATATTTCGCCGTCCTCTGAAATTTAGCCCCGGCCGTCTACCGGCCGTCCAAAGCAAATTTTTTTTTGCCGGCCGTCCAAAGCAAATTTTTTTTTGCCGGCCGTCCAAAGCAAATTTTTTTTTGCCGGCCGTCCACCGGCCGTCCAAAGTCAAATTTTTTTCACCCGTCTTCGACCGGCTGTTCTTATTGCAGTGTGCATATATTCTGGATTAGTTATCAGTGGTTACACATTTATTATTGACGTTTAAAAGTTTTGGAAGTTTTCAAAATTGTTATTGCGATATACTACTTATCACCTTGCAGTCAATTTTTTCCCCACCGTCCGATCTGCCGGCCGTCTTTATTTTTTTCACCGGCCGTCCACCGTCCCGTCCTGACTTTTCACGACCGGCCGTCCGACCGTCTCACTTTTCGGCGCCGTCCGGACGGAGACGGGGACGGGACGGGCCCGGAGGACGGCGCGGTCACTATGCTCGTAGGAGTTAAGAAAACGCTTCTTGCTTTAAACGCTTTACGTTTGAAAACGCTTTAAAGCTTCTTGATCCAGAGTCTTGATAGACTCTTGATCAGAAATTCATATCAAAAGTCTTTTTACCCAGCTTAGATGACGAAAAGTCGTGAAATACACCATGCAAGGTGGGGTTACGTTCTATTGGTTAGGTTAACAAGGCAAATAATCAAATTTTGCTTAAAAAATAGTTTTTTTTTTCAAAAATGTCTTTCCGCTCTCTAAAAAATGATTTCTATTGTTTTTGGGTTTTATAATGGAATTAGAAATGTTTAAGCCCGACCTTTGGGTTAGACACAAAAGGTTCAGTCCGACATAAATATGATTGCTTGTATATCTTAGAAAAATTATCCGCTATTCGACCTTATTATTTGACTACCCTTATTAAATCTCGAATATTAATATTTCTCACTCGAGATCAGCTTGTTGGAGCTTGCTTAAAAATTAAGTCAAATTTGAAAATTATAATAAAACTTGCCACAAACATAGCAGTGCAAATAAATTCCGCCAACACACATCTGTAGAGATCACTTCGAATGCGCAATCGGCTTCGAATTCTTTCTAGAAGAGACAAGTCTCCAGCCAGTGGAGATGAAGCACTCATTTTAGCTTGTCAGATAATAAGCGAGAGAAGCCAAGGATTAGTCATGTTAGATTATGAGTGAGTGCATTGATCCAATCAATCGCCAACCACTGCCCAACCAATATATAATGAACAAATGAGAGACAGCTGAGGGCTCTTTTTATGTGCTCAGTCTACTGACGGCAACACTAGTCACTACTCTCCATTAATCTACATTCACTATAAGAGTTGTTGCTAGCAGTAGTTGAAACCGATCGGTCAACTGGGTTTTGTTGTTAAAATAATGTAAAGGATACCATTGGTTATATCTACTTTGCAGCAGTAAATTTTCCGCTACTTTTTTGAGTAAAACAAAGTCGGCTGTTATAGCAGGTTGTCACAGATTGCTTAACAAAGCCAAAATAAAATGGTAAACTTAGTCTACTAGGCTCTTACTTTGACTTTCTAAGTGTAATTTGATCGTAATAGTGCAGATCAGAAGTTGAACTGAATTCTAGCGAATTCTAATGGCTTTTCAGTCATCTGATTTTTACTTTGAAAATAGGATGGGTGTAAAACCCCCGTCTTTTTTTGTAAATCTCCTTAAATTTATTTCCAAAATTCACGGTTTTGAAAAAAATATTTTTTCTCGATGTTTTGACGACAAAATTTTGGATTTTTTGTAGCATCAGAATTGCTCAGTCCTATACTACTCATAAAAAAACCGGACATTGATATCCTTGGTGGTCGCTGAGAAAAACACGTTTGAAGTTTGTCACATATATGGGACAGTACGCCAGGAGGTGTTTGAGGTATTTGTATAAAAAATTACATAATTTTTGAAAAACGACTGGTGAAATCAGAATCATTGCGATTTTCGAGACCAGAAAGACCATGGTTGTGCGTGTGCCGGCACCGGTGTAGGTTTTTTAAGAATCTTAGGGCTCGTTCACAATGGTTTTCAAGGGTGTGAGATTTTCGACTTTTTGACTGTAACTTTTTGGTGCTCACCTATTTTTGGATAGCCTTGCTCCGTGGCTATCCGAAAAAGGGTGAGCGCCAAAAAGTTACAGTCAAAAAGTCGAAAATCTCACACCCTTGAAAACCATTGTGAACGAGCCTTTAGATATGATTTGCTTTTTTAGCAGGCAGTTTAGCTCATGACGATGAAAACCATATATACCACTCTGATGATCAATTCTATCAGCTTTTGAAGGGCATGAAACCTAAAGTAACTAAATATTTTAAAGTAAAAGCTTGAAAAAAGTTATTTTAAGCTAGACACTTCCTTACGGGTGATCATGGCCTTCGTTTTGGTCCTTTGCGAAAGACTGATATGGGTCAGATTAAGGATAACAATCCTGCACTTTTTATATCCTTACCCCACACACTACGACAGAATGCCGGCTTAATAGCTATCATGAAAGAGAATTCCCATCAGCTAATCAGTCAATATGATGTCTGTGCCACTTTGCTGGCCATTGCTAAGGTTTTTTGCAAATCAATAGAAAATTTTAAAAAATAATTTTATTTAAGAATCATCGCAAGAAAAAATTGAAAAATTGTACGCTTATGCATCTATTTACAATAGAGATTGAGATTGCAGATTGAGGATTTATACCTTTCATTAAAAATTCTTCAATTCTCAATCTGCAACCTTTGCTTCAAACATCAATCTTAAACTTAAATCCGCAACCGAATTAACACTTTTCAGGTTGAGGATTGCTTTAGATTGAAAAAAATATGCGTCGACAACGTTTTCCGCCAGAGAGAACTTGTTAGAACTGATATACAAAAGTTACTATGATCATAACTTCCAAAATCACATGAAATAATAACAGCAAAATGAAAACTAGTACTTGAGTACTAGTTTTGGTGAGGTTTTAGTTGAGGAGTAGTCAAGTACTCAATTTGTATGCATTAAGTACTACAGTCAACCCTCGATTTAACGGCACCCCGGGCCCGATCCCCTCCAATATTAAGACCCTCGATTTAACGGCAAATGAGTTTTAAAATGAGAAAAATTTTAAAAATGTCTCCAAAATTTAAGTTTTGTGAAAAATTGTCTGTTTGGCTTCGGCTAGTCTACACAGATTGGTGTCTCGTTTTATTTTTATTGTTAAAGTATTTAAAAATTGAAGTTTTTGTTTGTGTAAACATATAAAAAATATTGTACGCAACACAAAACAACAATGTTTTATCGCATAAAAAATATGTAAAATCCTAATAATGTTACAAAAGCATACCGTATTTACTCATTATACCCCAGTCTCTAATTATCCCCCACCCCCAACTTTGAGGGTATATATCTAGGAGCAGAGTCAATATTTTTCCAAGCTTTTTTTTGCGTTTTCTTAACTCCTACGAGTCCTTTCGATTCCACTTTTCGGATCTTGGTTGAGCGCTCGAAAATTTCGAATTCAAAAATTTCCGATTTTCGGGAGGTTGAAAAATTATCCCCCATGGAGTATAAATAGAGTAAATACGGTACTTTTTCGATGAAAATCTGAACTACCATGCGACCGAAAAGTTCCCGGACAAAGTTCAAAGCCAATTTTTTCAGTAAAATAAGAACATAAATGCATTTTTTTGGTATCATCAGAAAGCCCTTGTTCTCTTCTCTGGAATAGTGTCGATAGTCCGACTTGCAGTTGCTTTGCCACTTTCCTGACCGAATTCTTCTTGCTGTGGATGTGCCCTTCTTTGTGACCGTTGCAATGACAGATTTTCTTCTTGATCTTTCGAATGTTCTCTGGAGTGGTTGATGTAGCTGGTCGCCCACTTCTTGCTGTCTTCATTGCGGCCCGTTTCACGAAATCGCTTGATGGCATCCGAAACTGTTTGCTTTGGAACATTCATATCACGAGCGATCTCACTTTGCTTCTTCCTTTCTTCCCAAAGTCGCACAATGCCTGATCTCAGATCGGACATTCTAAAGCATGGAATTTATTGACATAAAACAACAAGCGATTCACTATTTAAGAGAAGAGAATAAGGGCTTTCTGATGATACCAAAAAAATGCATTTATGTTCTTATTTTACTGAAAAAATTGGCTTTAAACTTTGTCCGGGAACTTTTCGGTCACATGGTATACGGAGTCATGTAAGTAGCCCGATCTCATCTTAAGGGATTTTAAAAATCAGATAAGAATCTAAAAGTTTTACATTTATGTACAGGGTGAGTCTCGAATTTTTGAAAGGGTATAAAAACCACTCTGAATTCAGGGGTTTGTTTTGAAGCTTTTTTGATTTTTTTCTTTTTATTTTGAAAGGAAGATATCATAATCATAGCAAGCATACAAATAATAAAAACATAGTTATCTTGCCTCCACATGCTGTCCCTCATTCTCTGCTACCCAGTGGAGTCGGTGCTCATAGCTTTCAATGCTCCTGTTGACCATTTCCTTCTTGGAAGGCCAATTCAATTCTCTGCTGCATCTCTTGGAGACTGGGCACATAGCTCGTGTAAACTTTTGACTTGATGTACCCCCACAAGTTAAGTCTGGAGAACGAGGAGGCTATTTCAATTCAATACCATTTTGAGTGCAGGGAGAGTTGCGACCGATCCAGCGATCAGGGAATTGCTGGTTAAGGTAATCAATCACTTTTGATGTGCGGCGGAGCTCCATCTTGTTGAAGGATGAACTGTTTGAAGCTTCTTTTCCTTCGAACAGCTTGGATGAAGCGCTTGAGCATCTCTAGATAGGATTCCAGCCAACAGTGCCATCGAAAAAAATCGAAAAATATTAGATTAAAATCTTTAAAACGAACCCCTGAATTCAGAGTGGTTTTCATATTCCGTTTTCAAGACATCGTCAGGCGATCGACAGTCGGGTTTGTTATGGGACGCTGCTCAAGACTTGTCATTGTAAGTCCGTCTTTAGGATGTCCAATACTGTTTGCCGAAACTTTTGAGCTTTGGTCGTTAGCAGTCCTTTATTTCTCGAAACGACGAACTGATTTATGCGTGCATCTGTTGACGACCAGAAGTTGCCCATCATTTCGCCATCATATTTGCCCACTCGAACAAATTTGCACTGCTGGTAGAACTGAGGTTCCCAGATCATGTATGTCAAGTCAGCCAGCTGACAACGACCCTTTTGATAGTCACAGTGTTCGACGTCTCCAGTGCCTTAAACGAGCTTGTGTTTACCGAAGTAGGTTGAGACTGTGCTCTCATACAAATAGCAATTGTCGACTGACACCGCGGTATCCGATAAAGTCCAATACGACGTCGTGAGATCGAGTGTGTTCGTTGTTTTTAAAGTTTCGCCCACTACTGTCATACTTCCCGCCGAACATATTTTGTGCTTGATCATTTCTTCGCACTCTGCCCTAGTCATCGGAAGATTTTCTGAAGGCAGGCGCTTGATTACCGGAGGACCAAAATTACGATTTGCCAACCTAAACCCCAAACTTGGGGTAGGTACCACCTGGTCGGGTGAATGTCCACCTGGATAGCCTGAAAAATAAAAATGTCTTTAAAATTTAAAAAAAAACCCATTTTTCCTAGCCCAAAATTGTATGTGGAATTGGATTTGTTAGGACCAAAATATTTCAAACGATTTCACCCACCCGAACCCTAAAATTCAGAGTAGGTACCTCTTGGTCAGGTATATTTTTTTTATATCCACCTAGATGGCCTAAAAATAAAATTTTCTTAAATTGAAAAACAAACCATGTTATGATATGTAAAATCGTGCGGAGAATTGAATTTAATAAGACTAAAATTGCGATTTTGGCCACCGAAATTCCAAAACCCGGGGTGGGTACTAGTAGGTGGATATCCGCCTGGTTGGGTTGAAAAAATTTTGTTTAAAAGAAAAAACGAAACTTCTTTTGCGTCCTTAAATTGTGAGTCGAATTGGGTTTATAATGATCAAAATTGCGATTTGAGTCATTTCAGCCCTAAAACTTTGGAGAGGTACACCCTGATCAGGTCCTGTTAATGTCCTGAAAACTAAAAGTAGGTCGAATTTTAAAATAAGTCATAATATCATGTGTAAGATTGTGCAAGGAATAAGATTAAATAGAATCAAAATTGCGTTTTTCGCCACCCGAATCCCAAACCTAGGGTAGGTATCCAAGGGACAGGTGGATATCGACGTGGAAAATTAAAAATAATTAAATTAAGTCAAAATAAAAATACAATAACATTTTGTTCCCTAAAATTGCATGAGAAGTCTGGTTTCACACGTGAAAAACTGCGATTTCACTCATGCAAACCCCATGCCGGAGTTGGCTCCCTATAAATCAGGTTTATACCGTAATTATTATAATAGAAACCCCGTCTCTAACATTAACCCCAACCCCCCTTTTTCAATTTATACCAACTTTTAATTTTTCAGGTAATTTAGGTGGATATCCATCTGACCACGCGGTACACTCCTTGAGTTTCGAGATTTGAGTGTGTAAAGTACAATTTTAGGGGGTTCGGGTGGTCAAAGTAGTAGTTTGGTCTTATCGAACAGGATTTGTTACACGATTTCATTTGCGATGGTGTGGTTTTTTATTTTTCAGCACATCCAGCTGGATATCACCCTACCCGAGTGGTACCTGTTTTAGGATTCAAGTGGCTAGAATCGGCATTTCGTTATTGTCAAACACACTTTCCCACACGAATTTATATTAGAAAAAAAGTTTGTTATGAATTTGGGCTAACTTTTTATTTTTCAGGGCATCCAGGTAAATATCCAATATCCACCTACTCGAAGGTATCCATTAGAGACTTTGGGTTTCGCGTAAGTCAAATCTTAGTTTTGGTCCTATCAAACAGGATTTGTCACACGATTTTACGTACGATAGTGAGGTTTAAATTTAAAATTGGCAAAATTTTTAAAATTTGCACGAAAGTGCACATTCAAAAGACACGAACGGGGTTTTTAAAGGTTGAAAAGATCGAGAAACAAACCTAAGCGACACGAAAAGACAGAAAGCCGAAAAGTTGAAACACAGAAGGGTGGAGTTGCCAGAAAATACAACCTTATTCCCATAATAAGAAATTTTTCCGCCCAATTTTCACAAAGACGAGTCTTACTTGTGCCGAGTTGTCCGTAAAACGAATTCCGCATTGGGCGGGAATTCAAAAAGACCAGTATAATTGTGTTGAGTTGTCCTTTATATGATTTTTTTTCGTGATCAGTTGTCCGAAAGCTGAATTGTACGTGTTTTCAGTTTCAGGCATGCCAGTCCGCAGCCACCCACCAAACACTGGTATTTGTATTTGCATATTCGACTACTTTTAGAATGGAAGGTTTGTTAGAGCTTGGCATTGAAAAACACATGAGATCTTCCAAACTTGGTTTAGTTAAAATTACTTATATATGTTTCCCAAACTACGAAAAAAGTGCGAAAGACATCTTTTAGTCTGTCCAATCATGATAAAATCAAAAACCACAGTAACAATTTGAAAAAAAATTGTAGGTGTTATTTTCTAAGTGCCTATTTGTTATTTTAATAACAAACATTGCCGAACATTTAAAAATGTTCGGTAATAATCGATTGCCTAGAATCTGCTCTTTCTAATGCATAAAAAATATTTCCAAGATTTTGAAAATGTTATGAGCGAAACAACTAGTTTGCTAAGAATGCGCAACCCAGTATGTATTTTATATTTAAGTAGTTTGCAAAATAATTATTGTCCGAAAATCTCACACTGGAAAATGGCGTTTTACAAAATATACAAATACTAGGCCCTTTCAGTAATATCATGTTCGGGGCAACAACTTTTTTCTTAGTTAAAGGAGGGTCGAAAACAAGAATCACAATTCGTTTATAGACCGAAACAGCAGATATTATTTTGATCTAGGCAGGGTTGATGACGAATTCCCCTTTTCCAGTAGATCTTGTTGACTATTTCCTAGATAATCAGCTTCCTCGTCTGGTATTTGGAAACCAATGAGAAACTTGTAAAGCCAAGAACCAATGATTGCTCCAACCATTGGGCCTGAAAAATCCCTGTTTTATTTTAAAAGATAAGAATCTAAAAAGAGATGCCAATGGCATGTCAAAGTGCCATGTCGATGTCAGTGGTGAAATTACCGTATTTCTTCTAATTGCCGCACATGTGCGCTTATTTTTCAATCACCCGAAAATCGGGAAATTTTAAATTCGATCTAGAAATTTTCGGGTGCTTAACCAAGATCTGAAAAGTGGAATCGGTAGAGCTCGTGGGAATTAAGAAAATGCATTAAACAGCTTAGCAAAATATTCACTCTGCTCCGAGATATAAGTCTTTAAAGTTAGGGGTGTGCGGTAATTAGAGACTGTGCGGCAATTAGAAGAAATACGGTAGCTAATAAGAGGGAGCTGAGAGGACAGCAAAATGAGAAATCAGCAATTATTAGCCTGTTAAATCAAATCGAAATCTGTGAGCTCAGATTGTCGAAAAAAACTTCTACGCCTAATGGTAGTTTATTTTCTCTTTTTGGTTAAAAAAAGTCAAGTTAAGCCGATTTAACCCTAGGACTATGGGTGGGGTCGCCGGCGACCCCAGACTAATTAGTGCCAGTTTTATGCTGATTTCACTGTTTTTATATATTGATGTAAATAACTTTTTCGTATCATTTCCGACGCTCTTTCTGATGTTGTTAATGGTTACCCAATGAGATCAAACTTTTCTAAAAATTTAGCCATTTTGTGAATGGTCATGGGTTAAGACGCAGTGGCATTTCCAAAATTCGAATTGGCGGATAGCTCTCTTTCGTCTAGAACTTTACTCTTTGGAGTTGTTCAAAATAATTGAAAAGATTAAAAAGAAGAGAAATGTCTTCCGTCAATTCAAATTTTGGACATGCCACTGCGCGTTAAAACCATGGTCCTTAAAATTCAAAAATCACTGTTACATTTCAAATTGTTATCGAGACAACAAACATTTGAATTTTGGAAAAGGTCAGATTTTTTCAAGATTTTATAATTGTTGTCTCCGTAAAAATTTGAGGCTCTACCCTGTTTCCGCCCAAATTGTTTCCGCCGAAAATCGTTATAGCCAACACGGTTGCATCTTTAATTTTTTTGAGGTACCTACATGTCACTTGTTCACCTAAAATTGTTCTGGCTTTCACTGTTACTTACCTAATCAATGAAATCTATAGATTTTATCTGTTACTGCCACAAAAAATTATAGATGTAATCGTGTTGGCCATAAAGATTTTTGGCGGAAACAATTTGGGCGGAAACAGGGTAGATCAAAATTGACAGATTTGAACAAATTTGACAGGGGTATTAAATTTAGATGACAATTTAGACTGTTCACATCGTATCTATATGAGATTACCGTATTTACTGTGATTGCGCGGCCCCCTGTAATAGGGCGGCCCCCCATAATTAGACGGCACCCTGAAGGATGATTGTAAAATAATGCGGTCCCCTGTAATAAGGCGGCCCCTTTAATTAAGGTGTCATTTTATGAAGTGCTTGTCGGCTGTATGCAAAAAGTAAGAACGTTATTTTGAGCATGTTTCATACTCATCATAACAACTAATACTAATGTGTAGCCAATATTATAGGCTTTGATTTGGCATATCAAAGAAAAAAGCAGTATTGCTGTCTCCGTAACTTTTTTTCTACTATTTTTCAACCTCCCGCCAGAATGGGCCACTATCAGAGGAGAGGGGGCTACTATTAGAGTAGATACGGTAGCTGAAATTCAAAAAAAAATCTTCAACGATATCCAATTTCGTGTCATTCTACCCTTCAGACGTACTGTTTTCTCGCTAGTCAAAGCTTCAGAAGCTACCCATTTTTCTGAGGTAATTTTGTGAAAACATTTCTAACAAATTCCCATGCACTTCTGACTCTAAAAAATTGACATGACCTTTTGGGAAGTCAATAAAAAGTTAGAGGTTGAAGCAATTTAAACCTAAAAATATAGTTTCTAACTTTAGTTTATTGAATTTTAATGGTCATAAAATCGCAAAATTAAGGTAGTTGTAGTTCTGAAAATGATTCCAATCGATTCCTCGATGCTCCTTACTTCTGGAACTCAGAAAGTTAAAATGTTATGTTTTGTCAATAAAAGCTCCTTGTTTCCCCGCTGTCTGTTTAAGAAATTTCGCACCGCGATGTCCAAATATAAGGGGGCCCCCTCTAATTGGGCGGATCCCTGGAGTATGGTTGAAACATAAGGTGGCCCTATGACAGGAAATACGGTAGTTTTTTTAACAGGGTACATAAAAAAGTCATAAACTTACAAACAATTGGTACCCAAAACCAGCCATAGTTATGATAACTACAAACACATTCTTAAATTTGTTTTTTCGCTAAAAAAGCATTACCTGAATACTTCCCAACCATATCCAGCCATAAAAGTGAAGAGTCGTGGGCCAAAATCCCTGGCTGGATTCATTGCATTTCCAGCATTCAGACCGAACCCCATGCAAATGGCTACAAGCATCATTCCCATTAATGAAGGATGTGCCCATTTTGGAATTTTATTGCGCTCATCTGTTATCACGCCCATCATTATACATAGCATAGTGGTTGAGCTTACCTGCGATGCAATAGTGAGTTTGTTAGCTTTTTTAAAAATTTAATCAGCGCAACGAAAAAGATTACAGATAATTATGTTGGTTGTGTCAAAAGTTCTGTCGTTTTTGGCTTGGTCCCCCTGTTGTATTTTAGCGCAATTTCAAAAGTTTGTTCATCATTTTTAAAGCTCAGTAATTCATTTTTGTGACTTGCATGTTAACCTCTGTACTGTTTTATGGTTTTCAGATGGACATCAATCATATTCGCCACGTCATGCTTTTTCTCTTCAATGCTGGGCTAAAAGGAACCAATGCAGCAAGTAAAAGTTGTGAAGTCTATGGAGCTGATTCAATCAATATGCGGACATGCCAAAAATGTACAGTCGTAGAATTCGAAGGAGATTATTTTGCTGATTAATTGTTATACTTTGTTTCGAATAAAAACTTGTTTTGGGCTGTGTTTGAAACTTTGACTGGAAAACGACAGAACTTATGACACAACCTAATATTTTAGAAGATCAGACTTCTGGAAATACACGCATATTTCACAAACTTCAAGTTACATGTCGGCAACCAGACATTAGTCAGTAATAGTGACAGATGTAGCGCGACGTTTGGCACTTTTTAGTTAACCGTATGCATCATTTTTGTCGTATACAGTCAACGAAAAAGTGACAAGTGTCAGTATTAGTGACGAACGTCTGGTTGTTTTATACGACAACTTTTTCTACAACAAGATCTGGCAAGACTGCATAACTTTTTTAATGCTTAAAAATAATCTGTTTGATGTCTTATGGTCTCTCAAAAAGTTTAAGGTAAAAAACAGAAAAATAATTTATTCCCGGAAACTATTTGCATGCAAAAGTATTTTTTAGCGAGAAAAGTTTGGCTTAGACTGACAAAACAAAACTGGCAAAATACTTCAGACTTAAAATCTGGGAAAAATAAGTTTCTAGGATCCTATGCAGGAACAAATTTTTTGGAGGTACGTTAAATCGCGAATTTAAAATCTAACATACTTATAACAACTTTTTTGCTGTAGAAATGTTGTATGAAGCTGACTGAAAATTTTATCGCATCATAATACGCGTCAAAGTATATAATCCTTGTCTGTATACTTTGTTCATTTTCACCAAAGTAAAATGCAAAAATTAGTTTGCGAAAAAATAAATATTATGATATGTCTAGCTCACTTGATCAATCATCGAGCCAGCAACTGACAGATGATCTCCTGGGTATGTGGCGAAAATTCCAGCTGTTGCGTTAGGGCCGACAATAGAGCGTATGCCTCCATCGAAATCTGTGATTCTGAGCACAATTTATTTATAAATGGTAGGAAAAGTAGATAAATTACTTCTCATAATAGAGAATAAAGGTCAGAAAGGCGCCAACAAATGCACCTTAATGGCTTGAAATATTGTTAAATTTTATACTTATTACTTATAACTATATTACCCATTGTTTGAACTACTGAGTAGCACACAAAATGAGTAAATGGCAACTGGCCAAACGAGTAAACAAAAAAAGAAACGGCTGGATTAAGATGAGCTCCTGAAAAACAATTATGAAAGTTAGACAGAATTTAGAGTTAAAAGGTAATTATTACCAGATATCCTGTAGCCCATTTGAGCAGCAAATATAAGGCACAATCTAAAATTGGCTAGTGATCTTGTTTTTTGTTGATGTGTTTACTTCAGAAAAACGCAACTGACCCCCAACCAATATTAAGCCCGAGGCTTTGATTCATTTGGAAGCGAGAAAGAACGGTTTGGGCATTGACGCAAGAGCCTGTATACTGAAAAAATGGATTTAATTGAAGAATACAATCGAATGCAAGTATTCTTTATTTCTGCAACTCTCATGGTGGAAAAATGAATGCCTATTGAAAAAGGTAACCTACAAAAAAGTTCTTACTGAAGGTGATCACGAAAAGCGTGTGGAATACGCTATGCTAAGCGAGAAATAATTTAAGCCGATTCCAACTTTTTGGGAAACATCCTATTCAGCAATGAGTCTTACTTCCGCCTCAAATGACCACTTCATATCTCACTTAGGCACTTGGTTTCAGTGAAATGTTCCTTTGGATGATTAAAAGATCGGAGATTTAGGGCTTTTGAATTACCGTATTTCCTCTAATTAGCGCCCCCCCCCTGATTTAAAATCGAGTTTTCGGCGTTGTGTTTTTGATCAGCTCTCTTAGGCAAGTTACCAATCTGCTCATAGCTCATCTCTCTAGCTACAAAATGGGTGGTAACCAGTGATGTGCCAGCTCCGGCTCTGCTGCGGCTCCGAGCCGGATCCGGAGCGACATTTTTAAAACCTCGGAGCCGGAGCGAGAAATTTGATTTGCCCATCACTGTTTATAATGACGCAAAACTTGATTCCTAGATCAAACTTTTTATTAACTAAGGTTTTTACGTACCAAACATGTAGCATCTAAAATGCGGTCTCGTGAAACTTGACATTTTTAGCATTTATTAGGTTAAACCTGACTAAATTTTTAATTTCAAAATTTTAAACTAACTAAAAAAAAAGTGGTTGCCACAAATTCACACAAACAGTTCCTGACCAGAACATTTGTAATTCGATATTTTCGCTGGAATTTGAAGAGACTATCCCGTCTAGTCATGTCATCTGGCATTGAAGTGCCGGCTAAGACATTGTCTTTGATGGTCATCCCAATACTAAAGAACACTGAGATTTGTTGGTTTTGTTAATTCTTTTTATAAATGCTGGATTATTTTTAAGCCGTACAATGTTTGAACAATTGTTTTCAGACTTATTATTATGCACGAAGGTGGGACTTAAAAAATAATAGTCTGAGCTATACGTCACGAAATACCAGTCTTTTTTATAAATATGTTTTTTGCAAAAACAGTCGAATTCGATATAATATTCCGCTTATATATGATTCTACACCAGTGTTTCCATGATATCACTATTTATGATAAAATAATGATATGATAGTGATATCAATATCACATCAGTAGAAAATTTTTCAACCAATATCATATCATTATCACATCACTCGAAAAAAATACCCGTCAATATCACATCATTATCATATCATCCGAAATTTTTTAACCAATATCATATCATTATCATATCAACCGAAAATTTCAATCCGTTTCTCTGTTTGGATGTGAACCGTGTCTCATTGGTTGCTCATATTTTTGCAGTCTAATACTCGACACTAATTTTTTTCACCGATATCACTATCACATCACCTGGAAAAATTTCCAATGCTATCACATCACTATCATAACATTCGAAAAATTTCTCGGCCATATCATATCATTATCATATCATGCAAGAATTTTTTTCAACCATATCATATCACTATCATATCATGCGCAAAAAAACGACATCATGGAAACACTGTTCTACACTGTCAAAACAAACAAATTTTAAAAGAATAACAACAACAAAAAATGGCTTGAATTCAGAATCCCCCCTTCCCACGCAGAGTGCTCGGATGGAGAAGACAACCTCATATTCGGGTTTCTCGACCCCGATTTCATGAGAAAACCGCGTGTTTATTGATTCTGAGAAAAAAATTCGAACCACTGGGGGGTATCATGGTTTTTTAATCAAAATTTGAAAATTTAAATTGGCGCCTTTTGATTTCTTAATGTTTTAAAAACTCGAACTTCACATGTTTAGTCACAGGTGTAACTTTTTTCACACGGCTTATTTCACAAGTATTATTTTTTAATTTTGTTCAGAGCTAAATCTTGTCTTTGAAGGACAAGAAAAAAGTTCATATCCATTTCAATAAAAAAGCAAAAAAAAGGTTAAAAAAAATTAACGGTAACCTCAAGAAAGTTTATTTTAAATTTTTTTTAATTAAACCTTTTTTCTTGGGTTTTTTTTCTCTACCCGCGAACATAACTTTTAATTGTGAGAAAAAAAAGAGTTTGTAAAAAACCTTATATGAAAAATTCAACTTATGCTTTTAAAAGTTGAAGTTTTTAAATTTCGGAAAGGAATAAAAAAAGGACAAAACTTTTTATTGTCGCCGAATGACTTTTTTCTGCCGCCGAAATACTTTTTCTTGTCGCCGAAAAACTTATTTTTGAGGAGCTTTTTCAATCTCCAAAAAAATGTTTCTTTATCTTCAAGACAAAATTTGACAAAAATAATTATTGGGAAAAGAAAAGACGCGTCGGCGACAGTGTTTCCAAAACTGGCACTGGTACCTGGCACTGGCAATTGCCAGGCTGGCACTGGTACCTGGCACTGGCAGTAAACTGGCATTGGCAACAAGTGCCAGTGCCAGTGCCACTGCCAGTTTGCCAGTTTTGCCAGTTTAAATTGCCAGTTTGCCAGTTTTGCCAGTCTGTCAGTTTAAATTGCCAGTTTGCCAGTCTAATTTAGCCCCAGAAAGTGTTGAGCCGAAAGAAAAATAGGACTTTTAAGGGAATTTTTTCAACTATACCTAATAATTAATACTAGGGGTGACAGGCGCCTATCGGCGCCATCGTATTTTGAAATTCTAATAAATATTAATCCATCACATCAAATATTAATTCATGATCACCCTTTCCTGGGTATCCTATCTACCCTCTTACTGAGTACCCTCCTTCTACCCACCCCGTCCTGGCTACCCTTCTCCTGGCTAACCTCTTTCTGGCTACCTCCTTCCTGGCAGCCCACCTCCTGCCTTCCTTTTTCCTGGATACCTCCCTTCTAGTTCACCCCTTCCTACCTACCCTCCTTCTGAATACTCCCTCCTGGTTACCCTCATCCCGGGTAAACCCCTCCTGAGTATCCCCTCCTGGGTATTCCCTCCAGGCTACCCTTCTCCTAGGTACCCTCCTCCTAACCACCCTCCTCCTGGTTAACTGCCTCCGGTACCTTCCTTTTGGGCACCTCCCCCTCCTGTGTACTGTCGTCCTAGGTACACCCTTTCTGGGTATTCTCCTCTTGGATATTCCCTCTTGGCTACCCTCCTCTTGGCTACTTTCCTCCTGGGTACACCTCTTCTGGATATCCTCTTCCTTGGTACACCCCAAACTTTTATTAGAACCACCCTTATTTTAACAATCTTGTGCTCGAAAGGAAGCTAAAATATTGCAGTTAAAAGTTACAATAAAAAAAATTCATAGGTTTGTAAAAAATAGTAAGAAATCGGGCTTGAACACTTAAATCTACCATAAATCCAGGCTAAAATCCACCGTCTCCAATTTGGAGGGCAAAGAAATTTTTTTTAGAAGCAACTTCAATTGTGCGTGTTTGTGCTTAAAAAAAAGCCAAGATGTTGTACTTGGGGGTTCTGGTGAGATATCTGACATGGGTTTCCAAAAATCGGCAGAAAATTGGGCTTGAACACCGAACTCCACCCTATTTCCAGGCTAAAATCCACCAACTCCAATTTTGAGGGACCACAAAAGTTTTTCTTTTTCGAAGACATTTTCCTGGGTCTCGGCATAAAAAGACGCTGAATTGTCTGAAGTTTGGGGTTCCGTCGAGACATTGCCGAAAATAATCGGAAAAATAAGCAAAAATGGCCTGAATGTGGTCAAAATGTCCATTAAAAAGTAGGACGGACACATGCCAAATACTATATAGAGATTAGGTACAAGAAAGTTCAGAGGGCTTTGTCTGCAGTTCTATCGATCCCATCCTTGCCGATAAACATATTCTTGCACCCGCTCATTCGCAGATTGTTCCAAATTATGTCACCTAATTTTGAAGTAAGATTTTATTTACCTTTGGATTATCGCTTATCTATAATTTGCAATCTTAGCTTCCGAAAAGCTTTGGGACCTTCAAAAGTATCCTTCAAGATCAGTTTCTCACCTCACAAATCAAAATCAAGGAAGAACTAAGATGATGCATCGCTACTCATTAACTTGTGACGTTTGGACCGACAGTAGCATGAGAAATTCTTACTTGGGTATATTTTGACAAAAATTTCTTTTAACTAAATTTTATTATTATGGGTTCACTCCAGGCGTGACTCTGCATTATACCGATGCTACTGCGGCTGTTCGGCGGCTATTCCTGGGACTGCAACAACTGGAAGACTCTCACACTGGTGCATTAATTCGTAGAGAAACTGAAAAAATTCTGTTGAACTATGACCTCTCTCTTTCAAACGCCTTCAAAGTTGTTACTGATGCAGGCAGCAATATGGTCAAAGCCTTTAGCGAGATAAGAACAAGTATGTGTAGAATGATAAACCTTCTTATTGGTTTTGAGACTTTTTCTTGCTTGCAAGGCGAAGTTGTTGCATCTAGTTCTGCTTTCCCTCTACGCCTCGGGTGCTTTGCTCATGCCTTGCCACTGGTTATAATGCAAATCTTCAAGGACTGTGAGTCTGCAAACCAAGGTTTCGCGACAATAACAAATCTTACCGGGAAGTTTAAAAAGTCACACAGCGCTACCAATGTATGAAATTTTTTCAAACGAATCATGAGCGCTTTTTTAGGCATTATTAGAAGCGTGTGGAAAATTCTTTGTATCCCCATCAAAGACTCGCTGGGCTTCACAAATTGCCGTCCTTTGTCGCTACATTGAAATCAAAGAAGAAGTGGCGAGAATTGCTCAGGAAAAGCATTGGGAATATTCTACAGAATCCGATTGATGATGGTGCACGAGTTGCTTTTTAAAGTACAGTCAAAATTCGATATAGTGTGCACCGTGAGGACCATATCGAGTGTTCATTTTAGTCATTTTAATTAACCGCTATCCAAAATGACTGAATGCAGGTGTACACTATATCGAGTTTTGACTGTATAGAGAAAGACGAACTAGAGAGATTGACGAAATTGGCTACTTCAATTATCAGTTGGCAAAAATGCCAAACTGAAAATTCAAACTACTAAACTGGCAATTTAAACTGGCAAACTAGCAGTGGCACTGGCACTGGCACTGGCACTTGTTGCCAGTGCCAGTTTCGCTGCCAGTGCCAGTTCTGCCAGTTCTGCCAGTTTTGCCAGTGCCAGGTACCAGTGCCAGTTTTGGAAACACTGGTCGGCGACAAGAAAAAGCTTGCAGGCGACAAAAATAAGTTTTTCGGCGACAAGATTTTTCGGCGACAATAAAAAGTATTTCGGCGACAGAAAGAAGTTACTCGACGACAATAAAAAGTTTTGTCGATAAAAAATTGAGTTTTGAGTTATTTTTCTGCAAAAACTTTTTCATAGTGCAACTACACGATTCAATAGAAAATGAACATTTGAATCACAAACAAAACTCTAAAATTATATGACCATTGAACACTGTTGAGCGAGCTAAAGGGATTTCCCTTTCTACGGTATGAATCAGACAAATAATTGCGCGGATCATCCCCCTGTCTATCCCACAAAAACATCTATAACATTTTGGAAATATCACAATTTAATGGTATCATAGATTTATAAGAAAAATATTTTGGTCGATTTATTAATATTCATCACGTTTATTCACAGATTAACGTATTTGTCTCTTCGCCAGCACAATTGATAAGAAAACTAATTAATTCTAAATTGGTGATAAATCATTATAAATGTGTTTTAAAGAATGTTTGCACTGACTTCTGGTCCAAAAGGTAGTTGATGGTAGAGCCAATCGTCTCATCTCGAAAATATTGGCAGTCGACACCTCTATTTTCTTTTTTAAAGTTTTCTTTTTCAAATTTACGTTGACTTGCAAGCTTAACTTTTTCGCTCCTTCCTTTTATTTAAAAAACAGACATTGCAAAAAGATCAATGTCAGGTAAAAGTAAAATCAAGCAGGTGCACTTGGATTCAACAGCTAATAGCTGATTGACTACAATTTTTTAAGTTGTGGTAAATCATTATTTTTGTAAGGAAAAAACCTGTTTTTAAGTTTATTCTATGAGTATTTTTGCTAAAAATTAGATAGAAAAAAACAAAACAAAATTAATCTGGCGATTTATTTATGATCATGTGTACAGAGTGGGTGGTCGAGGCGGAAGTATATTTCGATTAATTACAAATAAAAAAACATCGGTACAGTGCACTCTCGGATTAGCGTAATCGGTAAAAAGTTCGTTCCCACTTAGGTTCCGCATATTTTTTCACCCTGATTTTTTAACTTTTTTATAGTTCTGTATTGTTATGAATTACTCAGCATGAAATTCTGAGTGAAAAGCAGTGATTGGAAAAGCCAAGGCCAAAGCCAGAACCTAAGCCAAAAATCGAAAGCCAAAATTTGGCCGGCCAAAACTTGGCTTTGTGTTTTTGGCCTTGGCTTTGAATTTGGCCGGCACTTTTGGCTTTGGCCAGCCTTTTTTGACTTTTGCTGTTCTATTATGGATTTTATCACTATATTTAGTATACTCGATCCTGGCTTATTACTGAATGAATGCCTTTTTCTGTTCTCTTTGCTACTGTTCATGCTGTTATCTCAATTTTTCGTGTTTCAGCGACCGAAATGAATAAATCGTCAGCTACATCTGAGGCTTCAAACAGCAATCGTAAAGATCCAATATGGGAGAACTTCACTGAAACGAAAACAAGCGGAAAGAGACGTGCCGATTTGATAAGAATGCGCCCATCAATTACATGTAGTGTTGATGCCTCAAGTAAGAACTCCTATCTTGCTTCCTATCACATGCCTTGGAATATTTGAAGACGCTGTTTTTCATGCTAGGAAATGAGCAGGTTTTTTTTTCGAATCTTGAATTCTCATGAATAGTTTTCATATAGAGTAGATTTGATGGTGGCGAATTTTCGAAATACTTGCAGAAAGCTCTCAGAGACCGATTTTCAACCATACTTCAAAATGATTTTGGTGGCATTCAATCCGACCTTCACAATAGCTACTGCCTTAGATTCCCAAACCGCATCCTGCTCGAATGACGAAGAGCTGGAAAGTGCAGCTGAAGGGATCTTCCAGATTGTAACTTTAATGTCTTATCTTCTTTTTTGGGGTTAAGTGACTATTTTTAGCTTCCTTTAGATCAACTTGTGAGGACAGAATAAGTTCCGACACAAAAATCTGATGCAAACACCACATTAGATGGTTTGATCTCACTTGCCGGTCGATTTCCGAATTTTGAGTCCCAACTCTCGGAAATCTCCATTTTTACTTAGGATTCTATGCACGATAACTTACGACTCCAACAAAATTAATTCATTATCAACAGACAAGAAAACCACATACGAGATATATTATTTTTGAAAGTGCTTTCCTTCTACAGTCTTCTTGGAATCAACAGAATTATTCTCAGTCAGACGTGTGTTTCTCAAGCTGTCTGCGAAGGTGATGCATACTGTAAAATATCTGAAATCAACTAGTAAATAACAGTGAAAAGGAAATTCTGAACTGCGGGAAAGTGAAAACTGAAAGAATGACAAATAAAACAACCACGCAAAAATAAAGTAAGAATAAACACTGTTATTCATTGTGACACAACGCTGAAGACTCTTCCAGGTATTCCTTGGCTGATTCATGGCTTCCTCCTTTCTGGAGAAAGCAATAAGTTACAGTTGCGGAAAAAAGTTACCGCCCGATCAGAATTTCCACATTTTTTTGAGAAAAACTGTTTGAATTTAATTATTTTTCAAACGGAAAGGGAAAACGAAATAGACAGTTTTGTAGAGAATTTCACGCTCTACAAAACTGGTATTTTTGTTCAAAAGATTCATTTAAAATTTATGCAAAAAAATCGCAAAGTTTGAAACAATGCAAAAATAAGGTCACGAAAAAAGTTACCGCCCGATAACATTTTATTCCAAACAACGCACCAAAACAACATTTTAATATTTTGTAGCATATCCGTTAGAATCAATAACAGCCTGGCATCTTCTTGGCATTGACTCCACGAGCTTTTCCAGGCGTTCTTTCGGAATCGACTCCCATGCTTTCTTCACCGCTTTGAATAGTTCGTCCGACTTCTTGTGCTTGTGCCCACCCATTCTTCGTTCAGCTTCATACCACAGATTCTCGATCGGATTTAGGTCTGGAGATTGAGCGGGCATTTTGTGATGATCTTGGCCTTGTGCTTGGGATCGTTGTCCTGCTGGAAGATCTAGAAAAGTCACGAATAATAAAGGTCAGAGAGGAGTTAATCTACTAGTACCAAGTTTTCATCCGGATGCGAGTTTTCAAGATGTTCCAAATGAGAGAGCATTGTTTCCGAAAGGATCTGTTGATACTGAAACCACCACAAAATACAAGGAAATGTTATCGGGCGGTAACTTTTTTCGTGACCTTATTTTTGCATTGTTTCAAACTTTGCGATTTTTTGCATAAATTTTAAATGAATCTTTTGAACAAAAATACCAGTTTTGTAGAGCGTGAAATTCTCTACAAGACTGTCTATTTCGTTTTCCCTTTCCGTTTGAAAAATAATTAAATTCAAACAGTTTTTCTCAAAAAAATGTGGAAATTCTGATCATGCGGTAACTTTTTTTTAATCCAAATTGCTTCAGTCAGCCAAATTGTATTTTTTTTAATTACATTTTACACTTGTTTGAAAGCCCTGAGTGGGCCATTCAAGACGTACTTTTCGGTTTAAAAAAATTGCGTATTTTAGCTGTGAAAAAATAGATGAATTTTTACAGATTTAGAAGCATTCTTATCATTTTAACTGGTCAAAAGTGTGATTAAGTGTTAGGCGTTACTACAACATATTAGCATTATGTCATAGCGCAGATCAAGAGCTACAAAACCCTTTTTACATAATGTTTTTTTTAATATGAGTGTTGAGTATGGCCTTTTGTATAAAAAAAATGACCGATGAAATGAAATCCAAGTTTTCTCAACTTCTTTCGTCATTATTAAGGATATTGCTTTTTTCATTAGGCTATATCTCAACACTCATATCTTTAAAAAGTATTCTGTACAATAAATTTTGTAGCTCTTGATTTACGCTACAAAACGTTTTTAATATTTTGTTACAATTATTTAAAAAAATCAAAATGGAAACCTGTAAAAATTAATCTATTTTTTTCAATTGATTTTTTCACTACCAAAAATGAGCCATTTTCAAAAATCAACAAGTACGTTTTGAGTAAAATACTCAGGGCTTTCAAACAAAAATAAATTTTATTGTGCAATTTGAAAAATCTCTATAAAAAATCCTAGAAAAATACGAAAAATATGACTGAAATATCTCTACCATATTCACCACTGATACTTTTTCCAAATTCAAAATCGTCTTCTTGGCATTATGTTTTGACCTAATTTTTCAGTACCACTCAGGCAACTTTTGACTCTGAAGGTAGCTGAGACAATGAGCTAAATTTTGGGTGGTAATTTGTTTAGATAGTATGAGCGAAGAATAGGCCAAAAAAATCTAAAACAATAAAAAAGGCAATTCAAAAGCTTAAAAATTGATTCTTAAAAACTGTCGAAATCTCGAAATTTTAATCATCACAACCCCTTCTTGACTGCATTTTTATAATTGTACCAACTATCTTACCCCAATTATGACCATTTCAGCACGAAAAAAACACACAAAATAAACAAAATAAAAAAACACAAAAATAAAGCGCCGGCTAAACGTCATTGCTCAGTCGGCGCTTCGCCGATACCAAAAATAAACGCCGGCGCGTAATCGGCGCGTATTTTTTGTGGTGAAGTACACCTTTTTCAAGTAAACAACAATTTAGGGCTATCTGACTTATAGACAGCACTTCATTGAATGCTTCGTCGGCGCTTAGCCCGGCGAAGCGCCGGTTTGCCGACGCTTCGCCAATCCTGGTGCAGTATAAAGGCAGCCCAGTATTCGGTATCGCAATTAAATTTGGTTGATTGAAAAATAAACACAACAATTTTTACACCCAGTATAACGCCACCGTGAGACGGTCCCTCGGGGTGGCGTTATAAATGCTGATTTGCTGAAAAAATGTCAAAAATAGCAAGTTTTAAGTATTTAAAATTTATAAGATGCACAAGCACGTTGAAAAAGAATTTTTGTTACCTTGGTGTTCCAAGACAATTTTTGTTTGAAAAACAAAATTTTGACAAAAAATGATCAAAACATGGTAGGAACAGTGTAGGAAAAATTTCAGGCCATTATTGGAAAAAAATTTTCAAGTGCTTAGTCTTCTCTCTGGTTTTGGCCAAATTTGCGGCAAAAAAAAAAGGTTTTTACGGCAAAAAAGTCTTTTTGCGAATTTGTGGAAAAAAAGCCTTTTTGTTGCAAAAAAATATGGTCCAAAGTAAACTCGTCTAAAAAATTGCGCGATCCTTTACATTTGTTCGAAAGAGAAGATCCTGGCGGTCATTTCGACATATTGCAGTCATGGCTGTCTTTTACAGGAATTTTTTTTGTGCTTTCGAATAACAATGTATCATTGGATCACGTCATTTAGAAAATTTTCAAACTGCCTAATCGTCTTTTACAATAGAACGGCACAACGAGAATTAGCGTGAAAAGTTCTCCTTCAAAAGGCAAAACTTACGATTTGGCATTCTCGTGTTAACAATTAACTGCATTTTGGTATATTACATCATACTTAATCAATAATATCTTACAAATAAGCTGAATAGAATTTTTTCGAGTTCTGTTTCGATTGAATGATTGAACTCTTTTTAATTAAAATAGTTTTTCATCAGTTGTGGTAGAGCTTAATAAAAATTCGGGTTTTCTTTGATCTTAAGAAGTCCTAGACAAATAAAAAACCAACTTTTTATCACACATGTGTCATAAAATTTTGTAATATCCACGGCAATTTTAAAGAATTTAAGACTCTGACAATAGAGTTTCTACTTGCTAGATTACAGGGTGTCCGGAAATTACGCTCACATCAAAAAAAATTTTTGTGTATGTAGCTCCTTGGCTGGTCGATTTCCGTTTCGGGACCCTTACCCACGGAAATCTCCTAAATTTTGGGTTTTCAACACACCATCTCGAGAGAAAAGAAGAAAATAAAGGATAAAATACGACGAAAAAACAAAGACCGACTAATTCAGCACATTCCTCCTGGCCGAGTTTGAACTTTTCACGGAGAATATTTTCGAGCAATTTTTTGATTTTTGCTGTCCGGTATGATCTAAAGGTCAAAAGCATTAAAAGACTATCTAAGAAATATTAGAAAACATACAATACATCATGCAGACAGCATAAATTAATAAAAGTCGATGTGCGTGACATGTAATATTTAAATATCGAAAAATATGCACGTAATTTCCGGACACCCTGTAGATAATCTACTAACCGAGCAGGTGTATCAGTTCGGGAATGTACCGTATTTATAGCTATCACGTGCAAATTTCAAAGCAACTTAATATTGCGCTAAGGTTTACATTTGACCAATTTATCCCATTTTTCAAACACATAAATACAAAAACGACAAATAATGGCAATGCACTCACACCTCAAACATCAAATTTAGCTTTACAAATAATTCATTTAAAGCCTAGTTTCTTTGCTTCACTCTCGAAAATAATAAGTCGCCACAGTTTTATCATAAAAACTTCGGCTTCGTCGTCTAGCACCATTGACAGATCACTCAGCACTTTTTTTGGCTCGGTTTGGCTGGCAATTTTATCGCAGATGAATGTCACCAAAGAGGGCTCCTCTTCGCCAATGTACTCACCTAAAAGTACTTTTTCATAAATATTGATAAAAAAATTTGCATGAAAAACCTACAAATTTTCTTGTTGATCCAGGGTTTGATCCTCTTCTCAAATAGGGCTTCGTCCACAAATTCCCAGGTAATGGTGAACTCGAACAGCTCTTCTTTGCCTGTGGGGATCCTCTCAATCAGCTCTTTGGTTAGTTTCTTGCGCTCTTCAGGGGTCATCGCCTGTATGCGATCCTCTCTGGTTATCTCGAATGGCTTGATCTTTTTCTTGATTTGATGAGTAGAATTCTAAATATGGCGAAAATTCAAACTTAAATTTTATTTTACAAACCCTTGAAGGGGCATGCTCGTCGCCGATGGGAATATTTTAAAAGGCGGGTACCAGCAAATTTCAAACGAGAATTAAAAGTCAAAGCAAAATTATGCACCCAGTCGGAATCGAATCGACGACCGGCTTTCACAGTCCACCGCTCCACAGCCACCGAATGGTGATAATGGTTTTCAATACTTATCACAAAGGGATACTCAACAAATTTGCATTTCAAAATAATTCCTATTTGAATTGTCCTGGTACCCACCTTTCAAAATATTCCCATCGGCGGCCAGCATGCCCCTTTAAGGAACAAACCTCGTCCTCATCGTCATCATCAAACACTCCATTGACTCGTGCGGCAATTGATGAAGAGGGCTTTTGTAGAGTGGCTACCAGCTTTGAACTATCTCTCTTTACTTCTTTAGTCTCAGAAACCTCGTTGGAGCCAGGAGTTTCTTTGTTATCCGCATCATTGCTGACTAAAAAGGATTTTGTTTTTATAAAATATTATTCATAGGAATCGGTCTTACTGTTAGCCCAGGTGCCTGGAGGTTTTGCCTTTTCTTCTGCTTTCGATTCTACAGGCGAGGGATTACTAGAAGAGTTGTTGCCTGAGGAGGACGCTTCTTCCTCTTCTTTGGATGGGGTGGCGGTGTTTTGAAGTTTCTGGCCAAGAGGTATGTGTGGAGTGGGAGAGCCAGAGTGACCTCGGTAACACTTCATCTTTTGTTTTCCCTGGAAGTCAAGAAATTTATCAAACGATCACGGCTGTTTAAAAATTTGGAATTACTGAAAAGATTAAATTCGGTAAGTCCAGTACTCTTTTGTCTAGCACTTTGCTCTTTTTTGCTCGAACCTTGCTCGAAACGGTCCAAAAATTTTAAAAGACTCAAAAGAGTATTGTCAACCAATATAATTTTTTTAGCAATCTTCATCTCCGAATCAGGGATTGACACTTGTGACTATTATACTTTAAAATAGTCTCAATAATGAGACTATTTTGGGACTATTGAGACCAATTGTGACTATAAGACTATTTTTTAAAAGGATCAAATTGAATTGTTGCCCCTAGAGTCTGAATTCTTGCCCCTTCTTTATTATTTCTTGCCACTTTTTATGAAATTTCGCCCCTTTTTAATCAAAATCGGGTAAATTGCTTCGATTTTTCATCGAAGACGCCAAATCGGAGAAGTTTACCCAATTTTGATTAAAAAGGGGCGAATTTTCTGAAAAAAGGGGCAAGATTCAGACTATAGGGCACCCATTTATTTACATCCTTTCTTAAAATAGTCTTGAGACTATTTTAGTCTCAAATTATAAACTTAGTCTCAGTTCCTCAGAGGAACAATGCATTGTTATGCTCTAATTTCTTATATAGGTTCGAAAATCGGTCTGATTTTCGAACTATTTTTATTATGATAGTCACAAATGTCAATCCCAGCCAGGATTTTCCACATATTATTTAAACACTTCAAGTAAATTCCAAACTTACTTTGGCCTCATGCAACTTTCTAGCCTCAGCATCAGGATCTTCAATGTTTTTATTTTCAGCCAGAATTTGCTTTTTCAACTCCTCAATTTCTTGGAGCTCATCCTGCCTATCTTTGGCATCTTCTTGTCTTTCTCTCTCATAGTTTCTTCGGCGTTGGAACAGAGAGGAACTCCTGAAAAAAATATTTATAAAAAGGAAAAAATATATAGTACGGGGTGTGTCAAGAAATTTGATACAGGTTAAAGGGCCATACCTTTTTTCCTTGGCCGAATTTTGAAATTCTGTGAACGCAGACCGACTCAGAAAAAATATGCAATTTTTTTCGTATATTATGTCAAAAACATGATTTTCGCTTGGTCCCCCTGTGGTTTGGGTCGTGGTCTATGGATGGGTAAGGCCCAAACCACAGGGGGGACCGAACAAAAATGCTTTTTTGACATTATATACCAAAAAAATTGTTTTTTTTGAGTCGATCTGCATTGACAGAATTTTTCAAATTCGGTCAAGGAAAAAAGTTATGGCCTTTTAAAGTGTGTCGAATTTTTTGCCCTGTATTACTGACTTGTAATATTTGTTGTCATCCCGCTCATCCTCATAGTCCTCCAAAAATTGTTTGAGCTTCTTGGCCTCTCGCGAAATCATCTTTTTTCGTTGAATTTCGCTTTCTTCATCTTTAGCATATCTGCAAATATCATTTTGTACCTTCCAGATTTTTTTGAAATTTGTTTTTGTTGTTTTAGATCAATGGTTTGAAATCAAAAAACTAACTGCTTGGCCATTCTCCTCTCCCGTGTCTCCCATTTTTCCAGACGTTTTAGATATGACTGCTCTTTGCGCTTGATCTCTTGCTTGAGTCTGCGCCTTTCTTTAACATCATCGCTGTCTTCAGAGTCATGAGAGGAGCGTCTTGAACGGTGACGAAACTTTTGTTTGGACACCACAGAAGAAGCTGAAGAGCTGGAACTGGAAGAGGAAGAATGTCTGCGTCTGAAAACAATACATTATTACGAGGTCTATTCCGATCCACCATTCAACACTAACTATCAGTTGCTACTCAGAGCTACTGCCCACGAGGCTCATGGTCAATTAAGACCTAGTGAAAAAGTTAAAGACAACAAAGATTTATCTTTTTTTTTTACTTTTTTACTTACCTTTTCTTGGGAGACACTTCAGCGCTTCGAGATCTTTTAGACCTTCTGGATGATTGAGACGACCTGCGACGTCTGCTTGTAGAACGGGAGCGCTTCCGTTTGTGAGTAAGCTAAATTATAATTTTTTTGACTGATAACAATTCCAAAATAATAATTTTTGGTAGGCACTGCCGAAATAGAGAAGACCGAAATTTCTGACAAAAGCGAATAAATTTGCTCTCTCAAATTTGAATTTTAGTAATTAATTTAGAAGTAGAAGAAAATTAAAATTATTAAATAAAGAAACAATTCGAGAACATTGTATGAAATAAAAAAGAAAAAATTCATGTCTATAAATGGAGGTATTTCGAATCAAAAAAAATTGTTTGCGTCCACTTTGTGTGTGGTTGTTTGAGTTTACTTACAGAAATGTTGTCTGCATTAGTTCTCGCCTGAAAGTTAAAACAATGCGTTTTCAGCGATCAATTAACCACCTCCTAATGAAATCAGATTTACTACCCACTAGGCACTGATCTTAGATTAACTAAAAATGCTTTTTCTGTAACAAAACCTATTCTTATCCGCAAATTTCAAAGAAAAGAAATGCAATTGCATTTCTTGAATTCTATGCAGCAAAAAATCTGCTTGACATCTGCTATTTGGCATGAAATTTCTATGCAGCAATAGGGCATGTATAAAAATTGACTCCCTTCGTAATACTTCTTTCTAAGCTGGCACATTTAGAAATAGCGCAAAAGAGCTTCTTTTTTTCAAAATTTTTTAGAGTGCATATCTAGAAGGATGATACGTGAAATGCCTCCTTGTGGCGAAAACGTGGCACCTTTTTCCGAAAATGTGCTCCCTTTTCTTTCTTTTAATAAAAGGCATAAATTTGCCTACTTTTTTAAAAATTTCAACACTATCAGTTAGCCATGCGATTCTAGTTTCTCACGCCGTATCACTTTTTGCATCATCTTTGCAAAATGCAGCACAAAAAAGTAAAAGTATGAAGCAAGTTAGAAAAATAATTTTGTTTATGCTTTTCCCTTTTTGTGCTACGTTTTGCAAAGATGATGCAACAACTGATATCTCGTTAGAAACTAGAAACGCAGAGCTACCTAATGAGTGAAATTTAAAAAAAAAAGTAGGAAAATTCATAACTTTTTAATTAAAACGAAAAAAGGAGGCACAAAGGGGGCACTTTTTCACAAAAAGGGGGCACTTTTTCACAAAAAGGGGCACTTTTTCACAAAAAGGGGCACTTTTTCACAAAAAGGAGTACTTTTTTGCCAAAAGGGGTACTTTTTTGCCAAAAGGAGGCATTTTTCCCTTTTGTCCATTATAGGAAAACTTAGTATTAATGACACGTATAGGATGTGAAACTACCGTATTTTCTCTATTAATTACCCTTCTCCAATAATTACCCCCCCCCCTAGGCACCCTATATATCAGCTCAAAAAAATTTTTGCAAATCTTTTTTTTGCGTTTTACTTACTTACCAAAATCTTAGCTAATTACACTTTTTAAATTTTGGTTGAGCATCCAAAAATCTTAAAATAGACCTCGAAATTTTCCGACTTTTAGGGATTGAAAAATAATTACCCCGGGGTAACTAATAAAGAAAATACGGTATTTAATTTTCATACTTCAAGTAGACTACGCCAAACAGATTAAAAACAAAAAAAGATCCCATGCTTAGCCCTAATCCTAATTTACACTAGTCATTTGCCAGCTGGCTATAAACTTATGGATAGGAGTCAGAACGCCCACCGAAATATGCATTCAATTTTTAACAAATTCTTAAAACTCTTTGTTCTAGGCGTTTTTCCGGTGGGTAGACTTTTGGCTACTTTCTAGTCATTTTCTAAATTCATTTTTTAAATTTTAATTTTGTTGCAGTTTAGGACCCACGTTTTTGTTTATTCATTTGTCATATCTGTGTCTAACTAGGGAACCTCAAGTAGTGTCTTTTTTCAAAGACTTCGTTGAGATGTTTTTATGCAGATTCATGTGGAGAACCCGAAACTTTTATGACAAATTCCTGCTATATAAAAAACGGGCAAATCAAAAATAGGGTGAAAACCATGATACCCGTATCATGGTTTTCCGGCAACTTCAGATGGCCCGTTTAAAGTTTTTTAAGTGACACTTCATTATAGAAGTCTCGGTTACTCTACACGAGTCTGCAACAAAAAAAACTCTATGAAGTCTTTGAAAAAAGACACTACTTGAGGTCCCCTAGTAAGTTAAAAAACTTGCAGCAAGCAGCCAAAAAAAATTAAAATTGAAAAGGCATGAATTTGAACAAAAATGGCACAAAAGTGGCCAAACGCCATTTAATATGTAGGCATTTAGAACTGTAACGCAAAAAAGTGAGATAGCTTAGAATTTTACTAGTGAGATATAGAATGAATCCAAATCCATATTATTAAATAGACCCAACAAAAACTGTTAAACCTACCACCGCAGTCCTCCATGTGAGATGAGATCATTTACACAAAATCTGTGTGAGGTTCCTAGTTAGTTAAGTAATCCCACTTGAGGTTTGAAATAAATTAAAAGGAATATTTTGCAAAAGCACCGCAGAAAAGAGAATTGATCAACAAAACAGTTGGTTGTATGTGCAATACTATTTTTTGCAAGCGACACATGTTTAGAAGGTTAACTGAAAATCTAACCTTTGATTCTGAAGTTGCTGAATCCCTACTAGAATGTGAACTGGATCTGCT
The DNA here is from genome assembly GCA_029231635.1 of Ditylenchus weischeri. NCBI lineage: Eukaryota > Metazoa > Nematoda > Chromadorea > Rhabditida > Anguinidae > Ditylenchus > Ditylenchus weischeri. Next base: position 104,461 of record JAMRYI010000522.1, read on the forward strand.
AGTTTTACCCTCAGCTTCTGAAAATGGGCCCTAGTTTATAATCAGAAAAATATCTATAAAAACACACCTTTTTCACCATTTGATTTTGGCAAAAGATCTGCGTTTTCCTCCTTGACGATTTCGATAATCTTGGCCAATATTAGTTTGTCAGCTTCTGCTTCACTTCCAGCCCCGTTACTTGATGTATCTTTGCTGCTCTTTTTGTAGAGCTCAAGCGTTTTCGCAGTGGCTTCATCAGCCTTAAAATGGTACCAATATTGATACACTTTCTGTGTCATATTTAAAAAAAACTTTACCTTGACTGTGAGTTTCTTGTCCCCAAGCTGGAAATCGCAGAGCATCCTCAATGCCCTCAATGTGCCATCAGGGTGATCAAAATCACAAAAGCCAAATGCTTAAAAGTGATAACGTACAAAAAGTCCGATTAGCTGGATACTGAAGGGATACCTTTGAGTTTGGAGTTGGCATCCTGAAGCCTTTTCCAATTGTTTATGGGTCCACATTGCTAAAGTAGAAAAATTTCACATTAAAAGAGAATGAAAGATATTATGAAAGATAAATGTTACCGTGAGAATTTTTTGGATCAATTCATCGGAACACGAGTCCGCAATGTTACCGACGAAGATGGTAGTAATAGGAACTCCAGCTTGCTGTGGGATGGCCTGAGGAAGCTCCTGAAATTTTTAGTAAAGTAAAAAGGTACAGTTAATAACAAAATACAAACCTTTTTGACGTTCAGGTTGATCACAGGACGAATAGGTGGACGTGTCACTGGTTGAGTTTGAGGTGAGAAAAAGCCAAACTTCTGATTGCTATTAAAGGGAGCTAAATTCAAGATTTTAACAATGGCGAAATGACAAAAATTTAACGATAAACCTCTTGGAGCTTGCGTGGTAAAACTGAAAGGGGCTCGGCCTCTAAATGTTGGGAAAGCCATGTTTGAAAATCAGAAAGTTCGATGTTCTGAGAAATCAGTGAGTACAACAAAAATCGTAAAGACTGAAAATTGTAGCTTAAAATCTCCGCTACAATGTATAAAACACAAATTGTATTGATACTCAGCCAAAACAAGAGTGTTGACACATTTTTAAAAATTTCGTGTCAATGTGTTATTTTTTAGAGACAATTCGATTTTCTAAAAAGATGAAGAAAGAGTGAGGCTGGGAATCTTGTTTGAAATAGATAATTTTCTTGCATTTGGAAATTTTCGCACACTTTCTTATGTCTTGTTCACAATGGTCGGAGTTGGAGTAAATTTGTATTGTGAACACTCTTTACTCTAACTCCAGCTTTTTTTTTCAATGGGGTTGAAGTTCCGAGAGAAAGTTTATGTGGTTGGAACGTGTTACCGAGTACGTCTAACACCACGGTCACATACTGTCTGTCAATGTCATATGTGGCCAATAACTTAGTCAATGTCAACATGCATGAAATTGGAAGGAAGTATGTGGCCTTAGTGTAAGATCGTACGCCGTACAATTGTATTCATCTTTTGTTTTACCATGTATCTAACACCTCTCGTCATGGGCCTAGGCAGGAGCTATAGCCCGGGCAGGAGAAGAGTGGGGGCAAATATTTGCCGAATAATACCAAGAATTTTTCCAAAATATGAATTTCTCCACTCTTCTCCTGCCCTATGGATGGCCTGTGGATTGGTAAGGCCCAAACCACAGGGGGTACCAAGCAAAAATCGTGTTTTTGGCATCATATACCAAACAAAATGTATATTTTTTTCTAAGACGATTGCAAAAAACCGTTTGTCGAAATTTGAAGTTATGGCCATTTGAGATCGTCCGGATTTCTTGGGCCATACTGTATATTGACTCTCATTTTGTAAAAATTGAACTCTAGCTTTCAGTTTGAATATTCACGCTGGTTTACACTTTTGAAAATACTCTGAATAATGCAACTTACCCACGCATATCTTTGATAAGATTATTTACAGATTTTGGTATTTGTGCTGTAAAACAGCACAGAAAACGCCAAACGTTGGACCTTATCTTAAAAAAAAATTTAGCTATGGAAATGTTTCGAAGAAGTATATTTACGGCAGATGAAGTTAGCTTCGTGAATCAAATCAAGCAATTGCCAACTGAGCTATATTACCTGGAAAGCCACGGAAAGATCTACAAAAGTTGGTTTTAGCTGTTTAGATACCATACATAAGTTAATTTTAAATTTTTAGCTGTCGAGGAGATCGGTCTAGGGAATCTGATTCAGATACATTTTCGATGCCTGGGAGGGAAGGGAGGTATGTCTTTACAGATGCACAACATACTTTACCGCTATATTTTGCAGGATTTGGTTCGATTCTACGATCTTTTCGAATTCATCGAAGCACAAATCAGCTCATGTGTCGCAATCTAAATGGGAGAAGGCTGGCTGATGTGAAAGAAGAGGAACGTCTTAAGAAGTGGATTGAGAAAAAAGCAGATCGCGAGAAGGCCAAAGAGCAAAAAGCGTAATTTTCTGATAAAGGAGACTTGACAAAGTAAACTCAGTTATTTTTAGGAAGGAGAAGTATGAACGCTTGAAGCAGGGAGGGCCGAAGCATCAATTCAGCGATCAGAAATACTTGCAAAATCGTGATCGTATTCTTGACCAAACAGAAGACGCAGTTGAAGCCGGTATGAAGGCCATGAAGGAGAAGCAGGTGAAAGAAGAGAATCCAGCCCCGAAGCCTGTTGAAGACTCATTAGACTCAGCAGCCAGCACATCGAGTGAATCAGATTTTGACTTGTATGATGCAGTTCCCTTGTCTTCTTCTTCAATGACCAGAAAGCGAAAACATATAAACAATGGAGATGATGTTCCTACGAAGAAGGAGAAGGTCGAATATGCGTCTGAAGTCATCTATGAATATTTCACGGAAAAGATCATAGAGGTGACGAATTTTTTGGCATTATTCAAAGAATATCAAGCTAATTTTTTTTTGCAATTTAGGATGTCTGCGAGAACGCAATCGTCGAGGATGTGAAGAAAAGGTCGTTGACATCAAGTCAGTTGCAGGATATTCAGAGTAATTTACTTTTATTTGCATTGTATGAGTAGTTAGGTTTGATAATCTCTTTTATTTAGATACTCAAAAAATTGAAGTCGCTAACGAAGTGGAGGAGGTCAATAAAAAGCAGCCGGTTTCAAAAGTCTACGTTGATTATCCTGCCATCGATTTGGATACTGTTGAAAATATCGAGGATCTTGTTGGATTCGGGCTTCATCACCTCAAACATGCCCTGGAGTGTAAAAAATTTGATTTTGTGTAATTTTGTCAAATTGTTTAATTCTAATTTTTAGCACGTGGGTTGAAATGTGGTGGAACCATTCAGGAACGTGCTTCGAGGTTGTTGTCAGGTAACTTTATTTTCGAAATTTTCTCTATTTCCTAATATTGATTTACCTTTACATTTTTCAATTTCAGTTAAAGGTCTCAGTCCAGACAAGTACCCGAAGAACATCAAAGTGCGTGCTAAGAATTCCAGTTCTTAGATTGATTTTTTTGCTGTACTGTGTTGTGCTGGAAATCGTCGACCAATAAATATTCCGACAAAAGTATCGTGTTGCTTGTTATTATGTACTTTATTCACTCTTTTATTTATTTGTTAATGTATGGGAAATTTATTTTATAATTTCATCGTTACAGTTTATCTGTTACATTTACAATGGATACAAAGAAGAAAGTGGTTGACCAGGTGAGATTTTTTGTGCCGTTAAAAAGTTTACTTTTTTTGTTTAGGGAAAGTTGGCGATAGTGGCTTTGCAAGAATTCGAGAGCAAGAGCAAGAAGAATCTTCTGTTTCCTGAACAAGACAGTGGTGTTTATGTGCAGATAAAATACAAAAAGGTTTGTTTTTAAACTGTTTGAAGTTTATTTAAATTGTATGCGTTTTCAGGCTGCTCTGGAACGTGCTCCTGTGCATCGAAGATTTATGTAAGATATTTTTAAGTAAAAATTGTAAGAAAGTTTTTTTTGAGAGCTTTGCCCCACTCCGACAGAAATCCGTCAAACACGACTATTTGTCTAATTCTTCCCGACTTGGATCGGTCTGATGAAGCGAAGAAAGATCACGATGTGGACAAGCAGGTGAGTATTTTTTTGCAATTAAAGTACCCTTCATGGAGTTTATAGTGCAATCGAGCATAATCACAAATAAAAACATGTTTCAGGCTCGAGAATGGGCAGAAATCTTAAGAGAGAAGCACGGCTTGAGTAAAGCTGATGTGGCAAAGGTATCTAGTTATATTTTTAAATATTATCATTCGCTGTGTAGATCTTCACTTACAATGAGCTTACTCGGGAATATTCAAACAGTGCTGATAAAGGAAAGTTGGCTAATATGTACGACATCTTCTTGGTACGTTGATTTTTAAAAAGAGGCATTTAATTTTCCTAATTTGCCCAAGAGAGGTTATTATAGAGCAAAACTCTTTTGTGGGGTTGTGTTTTTAGCTGTAAGAAGTGGTAACATTGAAATAATTTCTTATTGCTTAGTTACATTAAAATTAAAAATGTGCATAATCTTGGACATTTCTTGAAGCTGAAAACAGAGTGCGACAAACTCTCCGAAGAAAGTGTGATCTTTAATCATTTCTTATTGGCATTCTTGGAGTATATTAGACGTATATACTTTTTCAATTTTGTAGGTTGACAGTGCATTGCAAACGAAGGTCTTCAACTATTTGGGTGCCAATTTCAGAAAGCCTGGAAAGTATATATTTATACATAAAAATGTGGCTCCCATTTTTCTAATTCTCAATGTATTTATTAGGATGCCTCTGCCTATTCACGCGTACAGTAACAAGTTAGGAGAAGAAATTCAGCGAGCATATAGCCTGGTCAGCTTGAACCTGCACAATCTGAAGGATTCTGTCACTGTTCGATTTGGAAATTTGGGTCAAAAGGGTTAGTTTGTATTCTAATAAATTATCTTTAAAAATGTGAAATTTAGCTTCTCATCTGGTGGAAAATCTGCGCGTAACTGTCCAGAAAATTCTTGATCACTGTCCTGGAGGGGAAAAAAATATTCGAAGTTGCTACATCCAGACCGTGAATCCTAAAGCCTCCTTGCCTATTTTCGTCGATTTCGGTAATTTTAATCAGTTTTAATTTTTTTGATAGAATTACCCTTTTAGGTTCCGCAAATGACGTTCAGTTGGCTGTACCTCGCAAGCGTCATTATGAAGAGGTCTTGGACGAGTGCTCAACCTTACCTGAAGGATTAGCAGTCAAAGTGTGTACTGATGGTCAAGTCACTGTTGTTGATGAAAAAAGTAATATTTTGTCAGTTAAATGATCAGTTTTAAATGATCAGTAATTTAAATTTTCTAGCGTCCGAGGAAGTGATTTTCCCTAGCATGAAAGACGAATTTGAGGCGGGAGACGATTTGAAGCCAAGTGAGAAAGAGATCAATATGCTTGTCAAGAAGAAGGTTGCGGAAACTCAGAAAAAAATCAAGAAGTTAAAGAATTCCACGTGAAGTGATTACAAAGAGCTGTTGTTATGTTGTTGGAGCAAATAAAAGATTTAAAGAAGCGAAGACTTAAAGGATTCAAGAAGCAATCGAAGGATTTTTTAGAACGGCTCGCTAAGTTCCATAACCATACCTAAAATTAAATTCTAGGTCTTGATTTGTTAGAAATCAAATTGAAAATTTCGTATAGAAGTTCAATAAATAGGATAAAATTTTGAATTCCCGGGCACCACCTCTTATTAGCGTGGGCATGCCCCTTTAAAGTGGTATGCTCACCACGCCAATTCAATTTTTTTTCTTAAATTGGGTATAGGTTCCTAGGTTGGGTATATCGAAGTAGCGCCAAAAGAAATTTCACGACATCGAAGTGATGATTTCTATAGCGTATACACCAGGGATGCAGCCGATATCTGATTTCTGATTATCTGACTTTTTTCGACATCTGATATCTGATTCTGAATTTTTTGGAAAAAATCAGCTGCATGGTACATTATTTGCCTCTATTTATTTTTTAAAATTTATCCTTTTCCTTCTATCACAATGTATATTTTACAGTGTATTATATCGTCTGTCATCAGTTTAATCAGATTTTTGGATTTTACTATGCTATTCTTTTAGGAGCGATGAAACGCAAGGCTGACGATAAAACTAGCTGGTGGTATTACTTCGAACAAGTAGACAATAAAGCAAAAGCCCAATGCAATGCATGCAGCGAATTATTGGTGCGGGACGAACATGCCTCCACCACTGCTCTCAAACATCACCTCCAGCGGAAACATCCGAATCTCTTCAGCAAAAAATTGGAAGCAGAAGAAGCGAAGAAGCTAAAGCAGAATGATTTTAGAATCCCTTTGCTTATTGGAGAGATCATGGCACTAAATGGACCATTTTGACGGCGATGGCGAAGAAGTTCCATTCTGCTCCTGCAGGATCTATGGAAAGCGAACGGCTTTTTTCAATAGCAGGAATTATTGTTAATGATCTTAGAAAACGTTTAACACCAAGAAACCTTAGAATGTTGCTTTTTATTCACAATAACTCGCCGTGTTTGAATAATTGTTAAATTTTCGAATAAAAAATTTGCCTATTTATGATATCTGATTTCTGATATCTGATTATCTGACTTTTTTCGACATCTGATATCTGATTCTGAATTTTTTGGAAAAAGTCGGCTGCAACCCTGGTATACACCCCACGCGCGAATGCATGGCATAAGTTTTGCTGTTCTAAGATGCTCCATAACACTAAGCATAGCTGGCTTACCTTGTCTGCAGAGAAGAAAATAAAGCGAGGTGAGTTTCCCAATTGAAAGAGAACGAATTTAACGCTGTATCTCTTGGCTGCCAAAAAGTTTTTTTTTCGTCTTTCATTGAGTTAGGCGTTTCAGTATCTGGAAACAGACATGCTTTTTGGAAATAATATGAAAAAATCGTATTTGAAAGTCAAATAAATGAAACCCAGAGAACAAGCATACTTATAAAACAACGAGTAATAACACAAAAGAACTGACAGAAAGTCAGTCATCCTTTCCACCTATTGAAACGTCATTTTTTTAGGGCAAAGACCTTGAGAACAGATAAAATCACTCTTAGGAATAGGGTTGTTACACAGTTAACTTGAATTTTCGAAAAATTTCTGACCTATTTTGTTGGTTTTATGTGAACTTTTTTACAAAATTTTGAGCATGTGACCCCGCAACGGAAAGCCTAGGATGGTGGCTACACAGTGGTATAAAAATTTCCTAATTCAGTTGACAAAAATATATTTATTTAATTAAAAACAATTTCGAGTCAGACAATTCGATTTTGAGTTGTACAACTTTCTTAATTATTTTCGGTATTTTTTTCTTCACCATTGCTTTCTATTTGCAGTGTTCTTACGTATAGTTAGTTTTTTTTCCAAAAAGATAACAAGCCAGAATATTTTGCACGAAAATTGTGCGCTGAGCGTGGTTTGTAACAGAAACAAAAATTTCTCATTTTCGAACTTTGTAACTTAAGGTACACATCTCAGCTATGATTGCGTGTCTAACTGTATCACATGAAGCATTAACTCAACACCTCATAATTTCTCTCATCTCTCAGGCTGACATACTGCAAACCGTCTACCTGGGCGTTTCGGCATTAGGTTAAAAATTCTTGCTTCGAAAAAATTCAATCTTATGGTAAAACCATTAGTTTTTTTTCCAGTAGTCCCAATAGCAACTCTAATGAACAATCCTTTTTTATTAGCGACATCTAATTCAAACAAAAACAATGTGAGAGGTTATAACATCTCAAAGATATTACTGATCCATAATGAAGTTGTGAGCTAAGCCCCTGAGATAATGAGCAGCTTCAGCATAGTTGTTCGTTTGGTCTTCTCCTTAACACGGGAAAGGCCGACCGGGACAACGGTTCACCTGGGGGGTTTTCGACCTGCTAAATACGAATTTCCCACATTCAGCGATTTTTAGATATCAAAATCCCCTCTAATGACCCCCCCCCTTTAGTTTTTGTGTCCTTTTGGACATCATTTTTTACTTTCCTATGGATTGTGTCATTTTTGTCGGTGGCACACGCTCATCTTATACTCATTAGAAAGCTCTGTTTCTGCGCTTTTCAATGCTCTATCATGGGCCACATATTGCTAAATATATGGCCACTAAAAATGCAAAAAAACCGGGGACAGCGTTTTCAAAAATCGACCTTCTGACGAAAATATGGGTCTATTTTCCACCAGAAATCTGTAACCGTGAAAAGAAGAGCAGATTCTGAATCAGCGCTAAAAACTGCGTCGGATAGTGATTTTTCGCACCATTTTTGTCTTAGAAAATATCGGAATAATTAACGCCTAAAGAGCAGGAGAAATATAATAATGAAGTATATTTTATATATTTTTTAAATATAATTTATACAAATACGTAGCACAACATCAAACTTTATGCAAACATTGTTGACAAAGAAGATTGTTACGTTTAGATAAATGTGTTGGGCACTTTGAACGATTTGTTTTGCTTTTGGTAGAGAACCCATGCATTCATTGCTGCAACGTTTACAAGCCATTGCATAATCTGGAATATGTTGCAAAGTAAAGAAAAAGCTGAAATAATTATTTACCTTTACCGGCCGACGCCTTGTCGCGGGAGAAAAGGAGAAATGCTTGGTCATTTCATCAAATTGGTCAACACCGCATTTTGTCTTGTCGTAGTCAGCAACGATCTGCGGCTTCTCGGCTCTCTTGTTGAAGGCAGGGCGCTGATGGAAAGTGGAGTAGAGGAGTACAGACTTTGACTTTGAAACCCACCAGCGTCTCATCCACAGTGACGAATTCTCCAGGCTTGTAGTTCTCATTGCAGTTGGCCATGAATTTCTCAAACACCTGAAAATTTATTCTTGCTATTTACAGTGTGCAAAAATTAACCTCTCTAATTGGTGCCAATTTATCGCCCTTTTTCCGCTTAAGCTTGCTGTCAAATCGAATTGCGTGGATGAGGATTGATGGAGCGGTGATGGAAAGTGGAGTAGAGGAGCACAGACTTTATTAAGCTTCATCAAAGTTTGGTACTTGTTGTAGACATATCTGGCTTTCTTTTCAGCGAGCTCCTCGTTGACAAAATCCTTTGGCAGGCCTTGTCTATTTGATCGCACAGTCCCGAGCAAAAAGGTCTTCTTCTGCCACAGGTTTTGGCCGAGCTCTAGAGAGGTGAAAAAATTGTCACAGACGACTGTGCGGCCAGCATCAACAAGGTCTCTGGTGAGGCGATTGACAACTTTCATTCCAAGGTTTCTAAAACATTTTTTTCAATAATGTTTTAGAACGAGTTGCTTACCTTTCAGGCTTCCCTTGTTTCCCTAAATAGACCATGGCGTTGTGGAGGTATTGGTGCCGGGATCAACGCAGGTCCAAATTTTGCTGCCGAACTTTTCCTTTTGGTAGAGAACCCATGCATTCATTGCTGCAACGTTTACAAGCCATTGCATAATCTGGAATATGTTGCAAAGTAAAGAAAAAGCTGAAATAATTATTTACCTTTACCGGCCGACGCCTTGTCGCGGGAGAAAAGGAGAAATGCTTGGTCATTTCATCAAATTGGTCAACACCGCATTTTGTCTTGTCGTAGTCAGCAACGATCTGCGGCTTCTCGGCTCTCTTGTTGAAGGCAGGGCGCTGATGGAAAGTGGAGTAGGGAGTACAGACTTTGACTTTGAAACCCACCAGCGTCTCATCCACAGTGACGAATTCTCAGGCTTGTAGTTCTCATTGCAGTTGTACGAATTTCTCAAACACCTGAAAATATATTGCTATTTACAGTGTGCAAAAATTAACCTCTCTAATTGGTGCCAATTTATCGCCCTTTTTCCTTAAGCAAATTGCGCGGATGAGGATTTTGTACCGATTTCGGGAGAAAGTGCCAGCGGGAAGTGAGCCACTCAAGCAAATATTGAGTCGACAGAAACTCCTTAAACCGCTTATCTTGGAATCAAGAAGCTATACAATAAAATTTGAAAAAAAGAAAAGGGCATTATAACATACTGCTTTCATCTCGTTTTCATTTTGGAGGATGGAAATGAATCACGAACCACCCGCTCAAACTTCTTTCTTAGAACGTCAAACTACTCGTTGTTGAGCTCACAATACTAAGGAATTGTTTATAATATTTTACTTGAAATTTTTGATTCACATTTTCCTCATTCGACAGATAAGATAAAGAGATCTTAGCTGTTCCTTCCTTTCGTGGTCGAAATTTCAACTGTGACCATGTGGCTGACAATGAGTTGCTGTCGATTCATATTGGTCTCGACGTTAATTATTCCGATATTTTCTAAGACAAAAATGGTGCGAAAAATCACTATCCGACGCAGTTTTTAGCGCTGATTCAGAATCTGCTCTTCTTTCACGGTTACAGCTTTCGGTGGAAAATAGACCCATATTTTCGTCAGAAGGTCGATTTTTGAAAACGCTGTCCCCGGTTTTTTGCATTTTTAGTGGCCATATATTTAGCAATATGTGCATGATAGCGAAAAGCGCAGAAACAGAGCTTTCTAATGAGTTAAGCGAAAACGAAAAGGGGCAGTGATTCTGAGCAAAATGTTTTATGAAGCTCAGAAAAATAACAACCTGTTTGTTACACTGAACACTGTAAATAAATGTTTTATTGAAAAATGTAGCGAACTGTCAGCAAAAATGTAGCGAAGTGTCCTTGTAGCGAAGTGTCGTTTTACCAGGGTTTAATGCTAGCCGGTAATGTAACTCAACCAGATTTACAGACGTGGTTCACCGGGCGGGTACACGAATAATCTTCACAAGCATATAATGGCGCACAGGATTTTCAGACGGGAGACTGAAAGGCTAAAAATGGCTAAAGGCTAAACAATCCTGACGCGGGCGTGGGGGATGGTGACCTTCTAGACCTTCTAGCCCACCTGAGTAGGCCTATGCATACAAGCAATGACATCAGTACCCTGAACACAGTGTAGCAAGAGAATATAGTTCGCCAATTTTTACATATTCTGGCTAAACTGGGTTGTTAGGAGTCCTCCGAAAACACCCTAAAATGATGTTTTTTCGTGTTTTAGAACTTTTAACGTGTAGAAACATATTTTTAGGGCGCGGCCGACCATTTTTAAAAATTGTTTTTTCATCAAAAATTTGACTCTTTGCCTTGGGGGACCAAGGTGAACATTCGGGAAAGGGTACCTGAATACCCAAAAGATGGAGTTTGAACATAGTTTTGTTAATTGGCGCCTACCGCGTAAAGAAACTCTGTTACGCATGCTTTTATGCATCGAGGTCCTTTGAGTGATTTGTGCTAAGGTATGTGGGTGTGCGCATCTCAACTCCAAGCCCCAAGCCCCCTGCCTCTGCCGGTGACCAAAACATAGTAGAATACCCTCAATTTGGGTGCATTGCTGTGGTCATTCAAGGGCAAAAGTCAATGTTTAGCATACACATACCTTAGAAGCGGTTTTCATCAGCGCACTATATAAGCGCACCAGTTGAGACATCACGACCGAAAATAAGTTAAATGATAACCATAAAAGCGCAAATTGACAAACTATGTACAAACTCCATCTTTTGGGTATTCAGGTACCCTTTCCTGAAAGGTTTACCTTGGTCCCAAGGCAAAAGTCAAATTTTGATGAAAAAACAATTTTTTTCAAAACTGTCGGCCGCGCTCTAAAACATGTTTTCTACGTTAAAGTTCTAAAACACCAAAAACATCATTTTAGGTGTTCGGAGAACTGGTCCATATTATTTATCTTCAAAGTAGCAAATTAAGACCTTCTGACCAGGGTGGTCATATGTTCTGCTCTAGCCGAAATTTCCTGCTTTTCAATTTTAGAGCCTGCTTTTTTACCTTGAAAAGGCAGAAACTATTGCACATTTTGACATATACAGGGTGGAATAAAAAAATTTTAGCTTTTTGAAATTATGAAAATGTGTAGGGTTGTTAAGCGAAAAGCCGAAATGTCAAAAAAAATCCACTAAAATTGCGTTTTTATCCATGTTGACATATTTTTTTGTAAAGTCTTACAGTAAACGATAGCCTAGAATATAAGCTTTCTAATGACACCAAAATTGCGTAAGGGTCATATAAAAATCACGGATATTTATATAAAAACATTTTCGGGTTGAAAAGCCGAATAATATTTTATTTTCGGCTTTTCAGGCCGAAAATGTTTTCAGATAAATATCTGTGATTTTTATATGACCCTTGCGCAATTTTTGGTGTCGTT